>OX411308.1:143800263-143992763 GCA_948150685.1 Rhaphigaster nebulosa
TGTGCACCAAATTAAGTAATAAATAATAGTGATATTAATCCGTTCATAACAAGGAATTAAAAAAAGAAACGATCAAAACTGGTAAAGATTAAATTATATAATAATCATAATAATAATAATCATAATAATAATCATCTTTCAAATGAGCATCCTTATAATCAGCGAAAAATTTATACTTTTCGATTTATGCGCAAATGAAATATAGAAATGTTTTTTGGGGATTTTGCGCAGCCATAATATCAGTATCGGTAAATTATATTATTGCAAAACCCTCTAGAAAACATGTAGATGATATAGTTGAAATTTGGTAAAGATTTCGCGGTTCGACCTTACAAACGAAAAACTGGCTGTCCTTTTATATAATATTATGATAGAAACGTTTACACACACAAAAAAAATATAAAACATAAAATTGGATCATTACAATGTAATATAACTTTGCTGGATAAGATACGTAATATCAAATTGATACTTCTAGCTTGGAATTTAGAAAATTTTCAAAATAAGAGACTCATATATCAACCTATTATTCAAATAACTAACATTTGTTCAACTTATACCATTTGCATCATTAGAAAGCCAAGGCTAAAATATCTAATGTATATTTTAATAAAAATATATTAGATGGATGTTTATATATTAATGATACAATTGATTTAATAAATAAATATCTGATATGGACACCACATGACTACCTTATACGCCTATAGGGATCCTGAATTTGGTTACTAGTTTCCGAAGATAGCAGTATCTCAAAAACTACATTCGGCGTCGCGACGTCTATTGGCGTCGGTTACTTTTGATGGTGCCCTGAGACGTAACTCTGGATGTGGTAGACTCAGAATTTTATTTTCTAAAACATTTATTTGACACCTTTATTTCTAAAATCGATAGAGAATCGTTTAAAAAATCTGATGTGACCAGTACCTGATTGGTCAGGTCTTTACTTGGGTAAAGACTACTTTCGATTACTGAATATTTGCAATGGCATAATAGTCTCTAATACCAAATTTGAAAAGAAAAACACACACACATATCATTATAAAAATGTTAAAACGGTTAGTACGGACTTTAAAACATGCTTATCCATGAAAATCTCGATTTGTGATTTTTAACACGATTCTTATTCCTCCCTTAAAAGAAGGCGTGAGGTAAAAAACAAAAAACAAATTCAGGTGCAGTACTTCTTCCGGCTAGCCAATTTTAATCCAAATCTAGTATATTAATCATATTTATATAGAAGTCTTATATTTGGAATTCGAGATGTTTTGCATTATATTTTAATATGATTTTTGATGAGAGTTTATCATGACCTTCAAGTAAATTACCACTTCCCATTTTTTAATTTTTAGCAAAATCTAGCATATTATTTATATTGATACAGAAGTATTAAATGTTAAAGTTGAGATATTTTGATATAATTTTTGATGAAAGTTTATTATGGTTTTTAAGTAAAATACCACTTCACTATAATTTTAACCAAAATCATGTATGTTATTTTTATTAATACAGAGGTCTTATACACCAAATTTGAAAAGTTTTGCATTATATTTTTAATATAATTTTTGATTTAAATCTATTTTGTAGTACTTCAAGTAAAGTATCACTTCCGCTGATTATGCAGTGACTATATTCGGTGATTATGCAGTCCTTAAATGTGGCAGAATATATTAATTATCAATAAAAACAGTTTCAACAGTTCTTCAAAAATTCATAACGTTTTTATATTTAAATATGTACGAAATTAATCTCTATTGATATTAATCCGTTCATAACATGGAATTAAAAAAAAAAACGATAAAAACTGGTAAAGATTAAATTTAATGTAAAATTCATTTTGTAAAAGATTTGTTTGTATTTTACTTATAAAAACGGTTAAGTGAACGATATAATTATTTGTATAATTCCATTGATTTAGCCGAGGAATCATTAAATAGGCTTGGGAGAACTCTTCCTCCTAAGGTATTAATTAACACTTCTTAGCGAAGTATCGAATCCTCTTGTAATTAATTATAAAGGGTAAGTATATATTTTTGTAATTACTAGTTGCAATATAATTAAACCGTCCTTCCCACCGGTAAATTGAAAATTATCAAACCCAATTTTGAAGGACTTAAAACTAAAATTATACTGAATTTTTTTTTCTTGATTAGCAACAGAAATTAAAAAAGTTTTGAAAGAATTTTCCAAATTAATAAAAAAAAAAAAAAATATTTAGGACTCAACATATATAAAGATGCAGATATAATTTTTAAAAATTTATATAAGTTCAAAATAAAAAAGCATATCATTTTACTCCAAAATTAAAAAAAAAAAAAAAAAAAAACTAAATGGAAATATAATTATTTTTAATGGGACTATATGTAAAATAAAAATTATTGCTTGTATCTCTATTTTGTGACAAAATTATTACTTAGAATAGAGCGATTATAATTTGTATTAAAATTCTTGGTATATTAAAAGAAAATATTAAAATTATTTTTTATACAAATCTATACCTTAAAATAAAAACAGAAAAATGCAATAAAATTAGAAATCACGAATTAAAAGCAATCTTAAACAGAAAAAGCATAATTTTTATTACTTATGTAAATATATACCAATGATTTTATAAAGTTTCAGCCCTGTATGCAAATAAACTGAAACTTTTTTTTACAGGTAATAGCAGACTCAACACCGTGTACAAAAAGCTTTTAAATCATAAAAAACAAAACAAAAAAAATAACAGAACAGAAACAAAAGGGCCAAAGAAGAAAACTTATAAGACGAGACTCACTCAGATCATCCGTCAGGAAAGCCACTGAAGGATATCCAAAAGTTAGCGATATTATGGCAGAGGGAAGTCCAACTTATGTCATTTTCATTTTTCAGTTTTCTTTCTTTAGTTACGAAAGATACCTCGAGGTCATTGGCACTAAACCTACTTTTTTTATGAAGATGTAGATGGAATAACGATGTAACTTTATATCAGTTGAAAGTAGGAAACATACTACTCCATTTCTTTGGTCCTTTCAATTTCATCATCATTATGCATCAAGAAATATTTAGTTTATTTTTCTATTGTATTATATATATATATATATATATATATATATATATATATATATATATATATGTATGTATATATGTATGTATATATAAAAATTGTATACACTTGTAACACTTTATTTGTTATATTTGTTATTTATAACAAATATAAATTTGTTATAACATTTTCAATTATTTATTTATGCAACTATATTTATTGCATCTTTCTTTTTTTTATTTCAATTGGTAATTTTCTAATAATAACAGCAGATAAATTCAAAGAAAACTTTGTCAGGTTCACTGAACTAACAATAAGATTTACTGGTAAGAAACAGATTGTTCCAACGAACGAGGACTTCCAATACACGAACTTGTAGGGACTGAATTATGATCGGACATATATCGACCCAAGAGAGGGGAACTCATAATTCAAAAGCTACTAGGGTGTGACTATTGAATCTTAAGGAAACAAAATAAATAATAGTATAGAAAACAGGTATTATATAATAGGTGCAAATATATTATAAGACAGTACCGACCGAAAAGTGAACACTACCAGCCTGATGTTTTTAATAATATTTTGGAAATTATCTTTTTTCTTTCCTGTTTATATTTGGATCCACTCCTGTCTAATACAAAGTGACAATCAGCAGATTACTTCTGCATTATGACAAAATTTAAATTTAGAGAAAAATTTTGTCATCTGTGAAGTAGTCAGTAAAACAATTTACTTTTATTTACTAACGATATGTTTTTCATTCTCTTCTCTTCATACAATATTTCACTTTCCACTACGATTTATTCCATCATTCTTTTCTAATTCTCAAGTAATCTTAATATTGCTGAGCCTGTTTAGTTACTATTTAATTAAAAAAAATAATAAAATTTAACTAAAATTAGGTATCTATATAAAAAAGATTGTTCACAATATCCTGAATGTTTTAAATAATATTAGATATTTTTTTAAGTGACTCTAAATATTGTCTAACCAGGAACCGTTTTCGAACGAGGCAATGAGGATTTAGTAGAGCATCATTTATTAAATCATTTTTAAACGATGAGGTAGTGAAAAAAATAGGTGTACACAAAACGAACCTGAAGTTTCGAAAAATAAAATAAGTAGGTACATGAAATTAGTATTAGCCGATTTTTATTTTATTTTCGAGTAGTAGGTCTCGTACTTTTAACGGTTTCAATTACTAGAAAAATACCAAGATACTAATTATTAATTTATTCCACTTCGTTTCAGTAAAAAAATATGAAATAAAGATTGCAGTAAATTACAGCTTTACAAACAAAAGTAAATATAGATGGTAAAAATCCGTATTTTAAAGGTCATTAATCTCCTAAAATACAAATGAAACTAATAAAGGAAGTTTTTTTTTTCATCCCCCAAGATTAACCATGCCAAAACGTTAACAAAAAGTTAACCCAATAAAATTTTTGTAGTGAAGTTGCTTCTACGGTTATGAAGTTTTTATGAAACGTTTGCGGACACCAACTTACATATGTAATGTAAATAATAGATTATTCTAACCAAATGAAATATAATTTTTGTATTAACTAAAGTATGAATATATATATAAACAAACACACTGCAATGCGAGCTTTAACCATAATTAAAATTAAGTAATTAGTTTAATATTAACCTAAACAAATATTTTTTTGGATGAATTATCTCATAATTTATCAGCTTTAAGAAGCTTTGTTTTACCTGACATAGGCAGTTAATTAATTATAAAACCAGAGTAGTTCCTCAAAATTGAATAAATAAGGAGAAACTCACTCAACAGACATTAACAGTATACTTTTCAAATCGCCAAAAGAATAAAATACATAGAGAAAGAAAAGTGAAAAGAATGACCATGGTGAAATCTAATTTCTACATAGGAAGTATGAAAAAAATATCTTTGGCTGACTTTACCGTTAATTTCTGTTCCCAGGATCTGTCATCACATTCATTTCTATTTTATAAGAAATAGGAAGAAAAAAAAAAGAGAGAGAGACATGCCTTGTACAGTCTATAAATAAATCAATTATTTATCAAGTTGTGGTTTCATCGCATGTAGTAGTGCTTTAAAAGACTTTAAAATTTATCAGCTGTCGCAAGCTTTGTATGAAATGAATTGGCCGGTTAATAAATCAAGAAACCAAAGTTACTTAAAATTGACTTTGGCATTTGGGTAAAAGGATATTCCTATAAAATATCCGATTGTTATTATTTATATAGCTTATCGTGTTATAAAAAATATTAGATCTAATAATAACTATGATCTTATTAATTTTATTCAAGATAAGTGTAACATTCTAGGAAAAAATAAATATATAAAATATAATTACATAAATATGAATTATAATGGTCCCCATTAAACATTGAATTAAATGCCGATATAAGAATTTTACCTATAAGTAATAATTAATTAAAAACTATTTTGATTTATTATTTTCAATAATGGACCTTTATAATTGATCGAGAAATAAAAATTTAGTATCCTTTCAAAATTTGAGTATTTACGCTTCAAGATACACAGAATTCAAAAATCGAAAAAAAAAAAAAAAACCGCCTGTTGCTTTTAGAATAATGGGCTGAAAGACACAGGTCACCACAGCATGATTTGGTGAACTCGACATTATGGCGGCCGATGGGCTGTTTGCTAAGCCCATATCTCGGTCATTCATGAGCATAGGGAAAAAATAATTTTTTTTTGGAAACATTGTACCTACCAAAAACAAAAAAGGAAGATAACAAATCGGAAAGAGGTTGTGTGTACCACACATCAGCGGGGTTTTAAAGGCGTAGAATTACTTAGAGTCCAAGTAATGAGAATTGCAAAGAATATATATCTTTATATATAAAAATTCAGCCTGAGTATGTTTGGGATCGCAAAACTTGAAAAATTGTCACTATCATTTAGAGACTTTCTTCAGGAAGGTTTATTTCTATTGTTTTTTTTTCGAAATGAAAAGGGCAGAAATGGGGAAAAACTATTGAAATAATAAGTAATTTTGTAATCGTCGTCACGACGATTTCATACACGTGAAAGCAAGTACACTACAAAAACATTTTAACAAGAGTGAAATTATTGTGTGAAAGCGTCATTTGTTAATAAAATCGGATATTAAAAAAAAAAAGTGTAAACACGTGAAGCTTTATTGCCATTTTTCAATTTTTTTTATAATTTTGATCCTGTCCCTAGAAAAAGTCTAAATGAAATGAGACGAATTCTAAACAATGCAGTCGATTACCGAGAAAAATTTTCATCCCTTTGGCCATGGAAAATTTATAGTCAACATTCTTGTTGGTAATCGATTGTTTTGTTGAAAGTTCTGGTAGCCCTCTCCTTCCCCTCTCCCCGCCCCTATTTTTCTAGGGTTTCAATTAGCTCTAATAACTGAAGCATAGAAAAGAAAAAAAGTCAAAGTGCCTTTAGAAAATGCATATGCATGAATATAAAAATAAAAAATAATATTTTAATATGAATAAAAAATATTAAAGAAATATGACTTGATTAAAAAAACAAACAATTTTTTTCTGATAATCTATAGTTGTGTAAGTAAAAAGTCACATTTATAAGAATACTACCTTTAAAATAAAAACATGTTTTTATTTCTTCCTTTTCTATCATTCCACATTGGCAAAGCAAGTCAGGGTATTGAATTGAATATGTTATGTTGTATTGAATAAGTCGGTATATGAAATTTGTGAATATCCTCGGTGAATCTATGTTCTCTATAATACTTTTATTTCCTTTCCCATTCATTTCATATAGAATGATGAAATGTGCAATATATAATTAATATCTATATATATATATATATATAATAACATATACAGTATATGTTAAAATTAATAAAAATCAAAGTTAAATTTAAATCTTTTCTCTTTTTTTAAATTTGTTTGCAAAAGTTTTGTTCAAAGTTTACAGTATGATGATGGATGATGATTAGGAATGATAAGAACAATAGTTCTATCTTTTGCTACTCACATTATCTTTTAAAAGTTAAACAAAAAAAAATGGAAATTTGGGAGGGTATTTAACTCGCAATTGTTTTCACGGGCAAAGCCATGCGGATATAACTAGTATAAATATAAAATAACAATTACTTAATTGAACATGCAATCATATGCTGCAAATGATATTGTTGTGAGCGGTGACGTCATCAACTCAATACTTAAAATCGGTCAACTTTCCTCGCTTACTGTACTTCCTCTTAACATCCTAATCTAAAAATTCTTTGTGCAATCTCTTATGACACAATTTTTCTCATAAACGACACCAATTCTTGTTTTATAGTATTTATTGAAGCGGAGCTATGGGTGTTTGAAAATGACAACAAAACCTTCTTAATGTTTTCTGCCCTAATACCTCAGAACTATTTTTTTAAATTTTAAATATGCTGTTTTCTGTTAAATTTTTCGTTTCAGACGCCTTGGATACCTTCGAGAGCGATATGAAGCGAGCAAAGAATACTGGTTTCGTGTGGATATGGGTTTTATAATGAAAGTGTAGGTGTCTCTTTCGGTTCAAAATTTTAAAAAAAATATGGAAATTCGGTTCTTTATGGATAATTTTATTTGTGGCAAGAGGAACAAAGTATTTTACAAAGGGCTCTGGATTATAAGGATTTGAATCGAAAAGAATTGATCCGTGAAGATCTTAAGTTAAACTCCATAACCACATAGTATTGATTAAGCTCATGTAGTTGAGTTTATCTAAAAACCTTTAAAACAATTAAAGGATAAATGGAAAGTGAATCCACTTAACCATCCAAGCATGATCAAAGTTTTGTAGGAGAGCATTTTGTAATGTTACATGATCATAATGACTAGTAAATGTTCAAGTCGGAAAAGAAGATCAGGTTCTTTCCATTTCAATCTTGGAGGTAGCATTCGCCTCTTCTTGAAAACTACCGTTTGCGACCGCCTTCAAACTCATTTACATGAAACAAACTTGCATATGCCCACTTCCCAGCAACCAAAGTATGGATACGAACTATTCCACAACATGCCTACTCTCTCTTCTCAAATAAACTCCAAAACTGATAAAAATTTCCTGCTCTCTTTACTAATTAGGCCCTAGTAGCCGCGAGTGGGCGCTGCATAAATAAATGAAGTCCTGTATGAAGATTTCATATTCATCGCTCGTCCAAAAGTCCTGGGTAGCGGATCTGTTGTACAAAGATAATCAGAATACTATTAAAGTGTGAGAGAGGTGGGAGCGGTTTCAGATATGGGAGAGCTTATTATAGTAGTAAAACACTTTTAAGAAGTATATTGAGATATTTATATTTCATTTATCGGAGTATAAATGAGGGAAATAGACAAAAACTCCGTGGGTTCATAAGCCTAACTCTGACAAATTTTTACACTTATTACCGCGTGACACGAATCATGACGAGGCCGTCGACAAGGCTGTCGACAACTCATACACGTTACATCTATACGAAAAAGAAATGAGATGCATCTTCTTGAATTATAAAATTTTGTTTTCAAGAACTTGGAAGAACTTTTGGTTCGATTGAATTTCGATGTCCTAAATGCCTTATGTCACACTTATTCTTGGACTATTGATGCATTATCCGATTCTGAATTGGGTGTGGCGGTAGTGAATATAACACTAGACAACGAAATTGAACTTTTTTTTTGTGTCTGGATTGAAAGGGATTGTGTTTGCTTGGTTGGACCTTAAGATTGAGAAAATGGACAGGGTTCCTCAAAATATTTGCTTTTGAAGCCAGGAGCATGCTTTTAGTATATTTTTAATAGACATAAACATCTAAAATATTCATATTGTAATCTATTCGAATTGTAACACAAAAACAATATTTCAAACACAAAACATTTTAAACTTCTTGTATTCAAAACAAAATAAACTCAGAATTCACTTAAAATAAATCAAAAATGAGCAGTCATTGCAGTCAAAAATGAGTTTTCCCACTGGAGCACCTCAAGTGACTCCCACAGGAACTCTCTCGAATGAGACTCCACACGTAGTCGGTATCCCTCCTTCGTCATCATCAGTTTCTGGGTCAAAACAACGGCCTTCACTGCCTCTCGAATCGCTTGAAGAAGAAAGACACTCAGTTTCCATGGGCTTTGGATGAGGTGGAGTCGGTATAGGAAACTCCGGTGTATGTGGCTTAGGAGCTTTGGAAGATGGGATGTCCAGCTCCATGAACTGGAAATCTGCACGTCTTCGCCCTTTAATCGTGTCATATAAGCAGATATAACAGTTACTCACGAGGTCAGTCGGTTCCCTCCAAATCCTTGGTTGTGCGAACTTCATGGCACGCTTCTTCCCTTTATACCATCCTTCCAATTTTTTTTACAGTTCCTACAGGTGAAATGTGGGGTCCACACTTTGTCCTGGCTGCTTACAGGAATTCCAAAATATGATTCATATGCCCTACAAATCTGAGGGTTAGATTTTAGGTCATATTTTGAATCCCTCACTTTAATGAAAATGCCGCATACAAAACAAAAACTGTCCGCTGCATGCTTGCAACGCCGTCCCATTGTCCCTGATTTCGACATCACTCGCGAATGATTCACAATTAACTGAATATATGGTGGCTCGAGAATGTATTTTTAAGTTTAAACCAAGCGATAATACCTTAAATAAAGGACAATGTTCACTCTCAAAACATAAACAAGACTTAGACCGTTGTTGAAAAATTCACTAGCAATGTGCTCTAAATTGCCCTTATAATATTAAATGAAAGAAAAATATTTATTTAATTACTGATCCCCTTTTAATGTTTCGGCCAATGAGAAAGCAGTAGAATAATCAGCTGCCTTGACTTTGCAGAGAGGGAAAATGGGATGACATTAAAACTATATTAATTAACAACCGTATTAAGAATAATTCAGGATTCCGAATTAGAGTAAACAAACTCCCCGCCACAAAAGCAAACATTCTTCAATAGGAAGGTCATATTCCACTCTATTTTGGCATAATATGATGAAAAATTACGGTCTTTGACCAGACACAAAAACCGAGATGTATAGTGTAATAATATCAATTTAATTATAAATTTATACTTTAAAGAATAGTTAAAAAATACTTATCCGAGAGTACTGGAACATCATTCATCGACAAATCTGTACTGTTTAGCCATAAAAACAATTTGAAGCCGTATTTGCAATCTATATAAATACAGCTAATAAGATAGAATTTATAATGGAAAAGCAAAAAAAAATTGAAATAGCCGATGCTATACGTTAACATCTTGTTATGCCTGTCTAACAGGACAAAAAAATCTATGAAGCCATAAAAATAGTCATTAAGAATATAAACGGCATTGAAATATGCAAAATTGATGTACGGGAGGGGGTCTCATTGGTTCTTATCGAAGTAATGATGCTTCAGATATCCTTTTTATAGCTTTTTTAGCATCGGTCAGGCGGAAATATTATTTTTTTCTGAAAAAGTCTTCAGTCCAACTTTATTAAATCGATTAGACAGATATCACTTTTTAAAACAAATTAATCGTTGAGGTATTCTCTAAACATTCAGCATCGTATAATATCCGTAAAATTCGCTGTTCGCTTCTTTCTCAGAAGATTGTTATAACATCATTTCACATTTGTATAATATCATATAAGACTTAGAAATCTCTTCAGATCAAAATAAAAAATTAAAAAAATATTATCATGCTGGAAAAATCAAGTCCAGTGAACTTCATAGTTGGCGTTGTTCTAAAAAAGAAATCTATACAAAAAATAATGACTTAAATAAAATTCAGACTAACAGCACTTCAGCAACTTTTGCAGTGTTGTTTAATTTTATTAACGAATGGTTATGAGTTTTATTGTTATTATTATTTGTTTTTTGCGTGAATTTTGTTATTAAATTCTTCTCTGTACTATCAGAAGTATTTTATTTTTTTTCATGTTTAACATTTAAACCAATACTAAATTTTATATAAAATTCATGTTTGTAGTGATGTTTTAAAAAATGAATGTTTCTTCGAAACAATGACTAATATGTAATTCAAAATTTATAATATAGGAATTAAAAATTAAAATAATGAAATGAAAAAAATCTTAAAATTTTAAACGTTTACTAAAAATTTTAGAATTGAAGGATTCAGGACAAGAACGTGACAACCAAATCTTTGAAGTTGATGAATATTTTGTACAAAACGATATTCAATTTCGCTATATAACTCTTGATTATTTTAGTTAGGGTACTTTCCATGAGATAACTTCAATTATACTTATCGAATGTTTCAAGCTGAATTCGATGGTGCTTTGGAAATTTTGAATGCATTAATTTTAATAAAAATATTTTATATTAAAATTAATATTTTTCTTACCTTTTAATTACAGTAAATTAAATTTCGTTCTTCGCTAAAAATATATGATACTAATTGTAATAAACATATTTTACGGTGTGTTTAAGATTTGAATGTGTTTAAGATGAATTATGTATCTCAATAATTTAATCATTTTGCGAGTAGATAGTTTATTTATTTACATTATTACTTATATATTTATATTTTATTTGTTTATCATTATTTTTATTAATTTTATTTATTTATTTTTGTTTTATTTTTATAAGCCTGAAAACATGGTAAGAATGGCAGCATCTAGCACATACGTATTGCTCTTCAGAGTGGCATATCATACTAGTATTATTTAAAAAAAAATGTTTATCTCTGAAGGAATTGTAATAAAATCGAAAAAACCAAATCGCATAATTTTTGTAGGAAAAAAATAAACGTTTATTACATCAATAAAATCCATGTAACATGATCAATTTATTTATTTATTTGGTTCCAGTTTTAGGTGCCGTGTACGACAACATAGGTTCTTGAGTGAAACTAAGTTTTAAAGTTTCAAATTTGACTCTATTTGTTATAATAATACCTCCAGCAGCTCTCCATGACAAATTTAAAGATGCTGTTATAAGATAAAAGTAAAACAAAAAGTATAATTCATAATTTTAAAATTAATATCAGACGGGAAACTTACAGCGTTTTATTTGTTTATATTTTCAAAAAATATTTAAAACGAGTAATACATCATAGGGTGGTGCCATGAATAATTACAATATTCGCCTTATGAGCTTAGTCCCTCCTGAGACAACAAACCTTATCATTCACCGCTTGTTGAGAGGAGGAAAGGTACCTTTTGGAATCCCCAAATGTTCTTCGAAAACCACAGCTCTCTAGTAACCAGTGACAATTAAGATTAAATGCAATCGAATAGAGTACCCTTCCAGAGGATACAGAACTGGAACACGTGTTATCCAGACGACGCCCTATCACTAAACACCCCCTATCGAGGCCCACCAATCCAATAACCTTCCAAGGCTCTGCAAACAGACGCGCTAGTGGTCGATATCCCTCTTAAGCCTTTGAGGACAAATTTTATGTTCGGTAGCAGTTGCCTGGGACCTCAATGTCTTCGATGTTGTGAGGTTCAAGGTTATGTCGAAGATTACTGTACATATCGCGTTTATCTCTCATGCTGTTTTCCATATGATATCAATAATATCTGCAAAATTTTATTTTTATTAAAGTTAATTAAAAATAGATAAGATTTTCGACATAATAAAGACACTATGCAATCATTGAAGATCATAATCATTGTCTCAATCATTCAACAAAAATCTAGGCCAAAAAAAATAATTTTTTTTTTTAAAATAAACTATTAATAACTACTTATATTATAAAAATGTACTGCTTGATTAAATAAATGGTTTTTATGATAAGCGTTTCAGTGATAAAAACCACTCATTTAATTATACTTCATAATTTTTTCTTTATTAAATAAGCAACCCTCCCACTCATATACTGGATAGGAGCGAATGCGTATCGAAATCTAATATAACTGAAGTTTTAAGGTATAATGGAGCATGGGCATCCTTCAATATGGGCAGGGTGGGGCTCGAGACTCCCCAATCTTTTTACATTTTGTGGTGTAAAAACATGAAAGTTAAATAATTTACAAGTGTCGGCGTATCAGTTGTAATTAACTTGCGGACAAGGATTTGTCTAGGTTTTAGAATACATACACTAAGGCATCGGTGTCAAAGCATGGCAGGATTCCGAGTAGGACTTAAACTTGAGCTCCCCTAATGAAAAATAAGCTGGATGCCATGTAATGGTAGGGATGTGAATGCCGAAAAAAAAATATCGATATATATCGTTTCGTAGTAGTTCAATATATCGATATTAATTTAGATTTTAAGGGGCATTTACACATTTGCCTTCCCTTGTTTTTGGGCTTTTGCAAACATAAAAGGTGCGCCAAATGAGCCACCCTAATGACCTGGTTCTGGATCTTTCCTTCATGGTCGGTAAATTCTCTTGTCCTAGTCTTAAATAAAGAAACGGTTTATAGAAAAACTTATCAATATAACTTTATTAATTTTTATGGTCCATTTATTGATGAGGGTATAAATTTTACTAACTATTAATAAAGAGAATTACTTAAAAATACAATAATAAAACAAAACCAATTATGAAATAAATGAATTGAATATCCAAAAATGCAATAATAATAAAATTATTACTATTTCTAATCAAGTATACAAGATAAGCTATTCAAATATAAGATTGCAATGAAAAGAAAAACAATTTTTTATAAAGTAAATACAATTATTGAGAGAAAATGTTTTCATTGAGAAATAATTCAACAATTCGCTTCTTATTTAGATAAAAATAGTATAACCCAAATGTTAAAGCCGCTAGAGTTTGGATGTCCGCCACACTACTTCTCTAGAAACAGTAAACAGCATATACGCCAAGTGGCTTGTTTCCCAAGCTTGTGGTGCTTTCAGAATTTTACAAACCCCTTTTTTATACGTTTGTCGTTTGGCTTGACGTTTGAGGCATGGCAAATGTGTAAAGGCGCCTTTAAAAAACAGGTTTTTTCCTATCCTTCTTCTGATCCGTTTAGGTTATTTAATTTAATATGATAAAAGATTTAACGATATTTTGAAATGTCGATATTTCTCTGCCGATATCATTAAGATATTGTTTTAATAAGTTCATTTCTTGCAGGATTTATATACAAGAAACATGTTATCCCCTAATCTTCCTCCGATTCGTTTAGAATTTTCTTTTTAATTTTATAAAAATATTAATGACATTTTTAAACATCGATATTAGTATGCCAATTATATCTAGATATCGATATTATTAACCGATATCGATATCAATATCATCATCGATATTTTGCTTTCGACATCTCATCCCTAGAGTACAGCCATTATAGATAGTAACACGAACACACACCTTCACAAGTTTTTATGTTTCTTTATTGTCGAAACCACCGTTTTTTTTTTGTTTTTTTTGGGTGGGTTTTGAGAAAGTATCGATTTTCGATATTCAAATTTTAATATTCATATTACGATATATCGAGAAAAAATATCGATATATATTTTTTTAGAAAAATATAGATATATCGATATTTTTTCAACCTCTCTTTGTAAGGGTGGTCTAATGAGGACGTGACGACCGAGTACGTTGGGGCGAGTGTCCCAGAGTGCCGGTTCGGAACGCTGTGGGTTCGATTCCCACCTGGGTCGGTTAATATTTATTCCGCGACGACCCCGCGAAATGAATCTTGGCACTCCCACTGTGGTTAATACGCGGCGGTGACGTTAAAGTAACCGTCAGGGGTGGCAAAAAGGACCATAAGGCCCACTTGCCGGATTAGTTCCCCCCACCAATACCAAAGGGTGGTCTAATCAAAAACTACCATCGGTACACATCCCTAACATAAAATTATGAATAATTGGTAAATATACACATTATTATGTGTAACATGTAAATATCATGTGTGGAGTTAGTTCGCAAAGTGTTAAAATATAGTTTATTAGAGACTCTTCATAAGTGAAAATTGACACCATTTACTCAAAAGGTGGCCCTACACGATCGGTTTTTTTCAGCCATCCGAACTGCTGGTTTGAACGATGGAAAATTGTAGGAGGAAAACCGTCGGTTTGGCACAAATAACGATAATCCCCTACACCATCGATTTGTTTCATCCATCGGAACCATCCATCCACTTTTTTTAATTGATTTCATTAACTTAATTGATTGATCTTCTTTTCAATTGATTTATTTTTAATTTATATAGGATAATCGAATTAAATCAAAATAACAATTAAATCAAAATCTAATTATTACTCCTTTATATTTACATCTTGATCAATGCTCATATTTTTTGGAAAGTAAATAATAATTGACAATAAAAAATAAATAATAATTATCGTTCGAAGTTGGAAAAGTTTAAACATATTATAGTTTATTAGAGACTCTTGATAAGTGAAAATTGACACCATTTACTCTAAAGGTGGCCCCACACGATCGGCTTTTTCAGCCATCCTAACCGCTGGTTTGAAGGATGGTAAATGGTGGGTGAAAAACCGTCGGTTTGGCACAAAGAACGAACGATACTCCTCAACACGATCGGTTTTTTTTTCATCTATCGGAACCTTCCATCTACTCTTTTTAATTAATTCCATTCACTTATTTGATTGATCTTCTTTTTAATTGATTTCTTTTTAGTTTATATTGAATAATTAAAACAATTAAATCTAAATCTAATTATTACTCAGTTACATTTACACCCTGATTAATGCTCTAATTGTGTAGAAAGTAAATAATAATTAATAATAAAAAAAAATAATATAATTATTGTTCGAATTTGACAAATTTGACATCATTTTTGAGAAGGATCTCTAAAAAAAGTTTAACAAAATTGGATCTGTAATGTGCGGAGAGCAGAGAAAAACCGACGTTTCAGAACGATGTATTCTAAATAGGCAGTTTAAACGCCATCATTCCAGCACGATAGGGGTTTTTTATGTCCTTGACAAGTCTCTTGGAACGCCAGCAAAACCAACGGTTTTCATCACTACACGATCGGTTTTGAACTACGTGTCGGAAACTAGAAAGAACAATTAAGGTGGCTCTGAACTATACTTTACAGATTCAATTATATATACTTTTATATTATATTGTATTTGTGGTTTAAAATTTACTGCATTCCTTCTACAAGAATGAAATTAGTTCACACCACTTAAGTATTTCATTTTAATTTTTAACTTAAAAAACTTCTATTCAAAAATATATTCTAGGTTTGCCATCAAATCCGCGTAGGTGAAAATGGAAGGAAATCCCATATGGGTTGGAGTGAGTGGGAACTGCTCTCCGTATTAATACCAGCTGCCAGGATATGGAGAGGAAATTTAATTAAATTTTCACTGAAAAGGGCGGCACGTGTAAATGTTGCTACCGCCTGGATACTGGGACCGCTATCAGTAACTGTCAATAGGACGAATGTCTGGAGAACAATGACCTGGAAGCATAATGTGCATTTATTCCAGCTCCATGTCGTGTTCTGATAGACAATTCATCTCGGCCACTCCTTGTTTATATTTATTAGAAACGATCGCTCTGCGCCACTTTAATTAATCACCTTGATTAAGATATGACTCCATTCATTTTGAAAAACATTCCTTTTTAGACTCATTACGATTCCACGAATGGCAATCTATAATTTTGTGCCATTATTAGTTTGTATTTATAGTTAATGAATATCAGTGTCTCTTGGGCAGAATGTATCATTCATGGGTTTGAGAAAAGAACTAAAGTGACAGTTTTGATAAATGAAAATGGAAAGAGATGTTGTTGAAATTTTTCATCGAAGTTTTGTTCGCAGTGGGTGAAAGAAGGTTTCCAAATACATCCAATTGCTACAAACACGAGCATACTTCTTTATCTGTTATATAACTAATAAAAATACGTTTTTTATATTTTATATTTTTTGGTCGACAAATATTTAACACATTCATACCAATGCGCCCTAGTATTGCAAGAATGCGACAAATTTTGAATTCTAATAAATAATAATTCTTTTAAAATGAAAACTCAGATGTTTGAATAAATGTCTTCACTTAAATGGAAATGAAACCAACTAATAAAAGTAATAATCCACTTTATCCTTCTTAAATTCCTTTATTTTTTAGTAGGAAAAGAAGTAGGAAGAAAAACGTTTGTTAATAAAAAACAAAATGGGTCATGCAAGCAAAATGGGTTTGCCTGAAAATTATGAACAATATTTTGTCATTCTGAGTTGTCAAACATAAGATAGCTCTGATCATTAGAGTCCTTGTACATCTTAGCACAAATATTCCCCCCCCAAAAAAAACAAACGTTCAGTGCCATTACACCCACCATTTTATCCTATATATTTTATATATATATATATATATATATATATATATATATATATATATATATATATATATATAAGGGTGGGTGTAATGACATACGTTCAGTTATCTAAAGAAAAATAATCAAAGAATTGAAGTCACAGAAAATTCTTATTTTCCCAACTTAATTAAAAAATGCAATACAAGTATTTACAAGAAGCTATTCTGTAGAAATAAAATAATAATTGTTTTACAATCGACTATGGAATAAAAAGGAAAAAGATTTGAGATCTCATTAATGGATTTTATAGGGCCTAATACTGTCCTACAGCTTTTAAGGGGAAATAAATATTATAAAACTATAATTTGGTTATTCAATGAAAAAAAAAATTCTTAATTATATTTTATATCGAAGGACACATACTGTCTTAAGATTAGTGGAAATTATCAATATGAATTAAATAATACCAAGTTGCTACTCGAGTTTTTTGGTGAAGAGCTGCCAGTATGAAATAATAGTTCAGGAATATTCTCAAAAAAAGCCTTTCACATGAATATTCATGGGATATTCTCAAGGATATTCACATGTTTCAGAGCCAGAATTTCGAACATATGAACAATCTTCAAACATTTCCCATTTTTTCATGTTGCTTCCTGTTATCATAAAGAAAAATATGCAATACACAATAGGATCTAAATCACTTATTTGGAGTCCAAATTCTAATTAACCAATTTATTAGTGCGGTGTTAATGAAGAACGGCTGGTTGTTAGAGTGACTGTAATGAGAACAGCTTACTAGGGAAGGATGTGGGAGGATGAGAATTCGAAAACAAAAGCACACTTTCAAAGGGATGTGGCGACTGGGCAGTGATAGTGATATCAGCGCCAGGGAGGTTATGGTTGTAAAATAGGTTTGCCAATGTATATAAAATTAATTATTTCATTTTTCGTTTTTCCGCTAAACATTATCAATCAACAAATTTTCTTATTGCAAATTTCAATAGTCAAATTTTCTTGCGTGTTCATTGGCAAGCCTATTAATTACCTCCCTGAAAAAGTTGTTCTCGTGAGAGTTCTCTCATGTGTGTGTATTGTTGTCTGCTATTTTCTTATTCTGTTACAGTACATCTCATATGTAGCAATTATTTTGGGAAATAAAAGCACTGATTTGAATTATTAACAATTACTTAGTGTACATCGTACCCAGACCACCAATTACGCTAAAGTGGTAACCCCGACGTGATAGGTGAGTACAATTGTTATCATATTTTTTTTGTTCGCTAAGGACTATAAGTGAAGATGCCCCTTAGCAATAAATTCGATTTATTGACACTCGATCGAGCCGATGAGGGCAAAGAGACGGGGCTTGCCCCCCAGGTGGTCAAAGCTGCTTCGGCGGCCACAGTTGCGGCCCGAATGCCCACATTTCGTAAGAGTGACCCGGAGATGTTTTTCTTACAGTGCGAAATGGTTTTCGACCTGTACCGGGTCACTAATTCACTTAATAGATTTAGATATGTGGCCACGCAACTGGACAGAGAGCCGCTCAGAGATGTCATAGACCTGATCAGGCAACCTCCGGCGGAAAACCCCTACGAATTACTCAAGGCCAGGCTGATGGGGAGTTTCGGTGATTCCGAACATACTCGAATCAAGAAACTCCTCGAAGACCAACGTCTCGGGGACCGCCGCCCGTCGCATTTCTTGAGAGAACTGCAGTCTTTGGGGGGAACCACACTGCCTGGAGACCTATTAAAGTCAATCTGGCTACGGGGACTGCCAGGTGGGATGCAGGCAGCGCTAGCAGCTGCGGAGCCGGCCGACATGGTCAAAATCAGCACCATTGCTGACCGCATCGCCGAGATTCAGGGGTACCGAACCGGCGAAGCAGCTGCCATGCGGCCCTCCACCTCCAACGACAGAGAAGATAGACTTCTAGCGGCCCTGGAGAGATTGACCGATCGCGTTGCAGCTCTAGAAACCCGAGGAAGGTATGAAGTGAGGAACCGGCCACGAAGCCGTAGCAGAAGTAAGGGTCGCCGCCTATGTTACTACCATAACAGGTTTGGGAGTAAAGCGACTAACTGCCGCCAGCCGAGCGATTGGAAGCCCTCACCAGTTTCTAAGCCCTCGGGAAACTAGTCGCAGCGACAGACAAGGCGGACTCTGTCGCTCAGGTAATTAACCGCCGACTCTTTGCCACGGACAAGAAGTCCGGACACAGATATTTGGTGGAGCCACCCTATCTGTGTTCCCGGTGAAGACGCCGACGAGAAGAATGAGCGAGGAGTTCACGCTGTATGCAGCGAACGCCACCCCTATTCCGACCTACGGTAGCACACTGCTGAACGTGGACTTGGGGCTGCGGAGGAGCCTTACCTGACGTTTTGTCATGGCAAAGGTGAGCTACCCCATTATCGGCGCGGATCTGCTATATCGCCATAACATATTAGTAGACCTCACCGGATGCCAGTTGGTAGATGGCATCACTGGGCTAACGACGCGCGGCAAGCTGGCGACAGTACCAGTCCCCACTGTGTACTCCGTCCCAGCAGAAGAATGGTACACAGAGCTCCTGCGCAAGTACCCCAGCGTCACGAACCCGACCACGTTCACGAAGCAGTCCAAATACGACGTGCGGCACCACATAGAGACACAGAGAGCTCCAGTCGCAGCGAGAGCCCGGCGCCTTCCACCGGAAAGGTATATCGCCGCCAAGAGGGAATTTGCCCAGATGATGGAGGAAGGGATTTGCAGACCTTCAAACAGCCCTTGGGCTAGCCCTTTCCACATCATGCAGAAGAAGGACGGTGGAATCAGACCCTGCGGAGATTATCGTCAGCTAAATGCTAAGACAATTCCCGACAGGTATGCAGTTCCGAACTTGGCGGATTTCAGCATCAATATGCATGGTAAGAAGATCTTCAGCAAGCTGGACCTCAACCGTGCATGTTATCAAATTCCGGTGGCGGAGGAGGACATACCGAAGACAGCAGTCATAACTCCCTTTGGTCTTTTCGAATTTCTTCGGATGTGCTTTGGTCTCAGGAACGCTTCTCAGACCTTTCAGCGTTTTCTTGACAGAGTTCTTCAAGGTCTGGAGTTTGCGTGGTGTTACCTGGACGACATCGTCATATGCTCCAGAGACGAAGAGGAACACCGAGCACATCTGGAGGAAGTACTGCGACGGCTGGATGACCAAGGGCTGACCATAAACTTGGCCAAATGTGTCTTCGGGCGTCCGGACGTCGAGTTTCTCGGATACCATGTGAACTCGGAGGGTATCACCGCGCTGCCAGCGAAAGTCGACGCCATCTCCACCTACCCACGACCTGACACTGCCAAGGACCTCCGAAGCTTTCTGGGTATGTTTAACTTTTACCGACGTTGCATACCCAGAGCGGCAGAGCTGCAAGGTCCCCTTAACAAGTACTTGGCTGGAGCGAAGAAGAACGATAGGTCGCCAATTCCTTGGACTGAAGATTCAAACCAGGCGTTCGAGCGCTGCAAGGCCGCCATCAAAGCAGCGGTGATTGGACACCCCAAGCACGATGCAGATCTCGTGCTGGTCTGTGACGCGTCCAACACTGCTATGGGTGTTGTCTTGCAGCAGAAGGAGGGCGACGCCTGGCGGCCTCTAGGATTCTTCTTCAAGTCCCTCGCTCCAGCCCAGCAGAAATACGCCACATATGATCGAGAGCTGCTGGCGATCCATCGGGCCATCAAACACTTTCGAGCCCAACTGGAGGGGAGACACTTCGTCATCTGGACTGACCACAAGGCTCTGGAGTTTGCATTTTCGCAGAAGCCGGACACAGCGACGCCCTTGCGGATTCGGTTGGTTAACTTCATTAGCCAGTTCACAACCAATATCCGCACGTAGCCGGGAATGACAACACGGTCGCCGACGCGCTGTCGAGAGTGGAGGATATTGAGTGCACGGAAGACTTTGCTCGTCTAGCTGAGGAGCAAGCGAATGATTCGTCGATCCAGGAGATGCAGAAGAACCCTCGTCTCCAACTTCGCTGGATGACACCTCCTGGAACCTCAGCAGCGGTCCTCTGCGAGACCTCCACTTCTCATGCGCGACCTTACGTTCCTGAATCCATGCGGCAGAACATCTTCAAGCGGCTACATGGGCTCAGTCACCCCGGCATACGAACCTCGAGACGCTTGGTCGCCCAGAGATTTTTTTGGCCGAGCATGAATGCGGACATCTCGAGATGGGCTCGCTGTTGCATACCTGCCAGCGCTCCAAAGTGGTTCGGCATACGATCACCCCTCCGGGTAATTTCGAGCCGAGCGGGCGGTTCGAGCACATCCATGTGGATATTATCGGACCTTTGCCACCCTATAATGGACAGCGATACTGCCTCACGATGATCGACAGATGTACCCGTTGGTCCGAAGCTTGCCCATTGGAGGATATCACCAGTGTTGCGGTAGCCGAAGCAATAGTGGGCACGTGGATCTCTCGATATGGTACGCCTGCAAGGATTACCACCGACCAGGGACGCCAGTTCGAGTCACACCTTTTCACTAGTCTCACTAGTGTCCTTGGTATCCAGCGTTGTCGCACGACGGCGTACCATCCGCAGTCCAACGGGTGCATCGAGCGGTGACATAGGTTCCTTAAGGCATCTCTCATGGCAGCACTCAACAATGATGGCTGGACGACTGTGCTGCCAACAGTTCGGCCGTTAGAGAGGAAATCGGGCCCAGCGCTGCTGAAATGATCTTCGGGCAGCCTCTACGTCTCCCTGGCGAGTTCTTCGAGCCTTCCAGACGTCCTGAAGACACCGAGTCGACGTTGAAGTCTCTTCGCCAAGCCATGAAGAACCTTCGTCCAGCTCCTCACCGCAGCAGCACAGCCAAGACTTTCGTCCACCGAGACTTGGGGTACTGCAGTCATGTGTTTCTGAGGGATGACCACGTCCGTAAGTCGCTGACTCCTCCCTACCCTTTTAAACTCATCTCGAGGGAAGAGAAGACCTTCACTGTCCAGCTGCCTTACGGTCGGAAGGTCATATCCATGGATCGATTGAAGCCGGCCCATCTCCTGGACGGCAACGGAGAAAGCACCGTCACCAGAGATCGACCCACTCCTGCACCTGCCGCAGGACCTTCAGGCGACCATCCGAATATCCTGGACGCAGACCCTCCTACGTTGCAACCTGGTTACCCCACTCGCTCTGGTAGAGAGGTGAAGCCTAAGGTGCGGTTCTGTGCCGATGTCATTGGGGGGAATGATGTGGCGACTGGGCAGTGATAGTGATATCAGCGCCAGGGAGGTTATGGCAGTAAAATGGGTTTGCCAATGTATATAAAATTAATTATTTCATTTTTCGTTTTTCCGCTAAACATTATCAATTAACTAATTTTCTTATTGCAAATTTCAATAGTCAAATTTTCTTGCGTGTTCATTGGCAAGCCTATTAATTACCTCCCTGAAAAAGTTGTTCTCGTGAGAGTTCTTTCATGTGTGTGTATTGTTGTCTGCTATTTTCTTATTCCGTTACAGTACACCTCTTATGTAGCAATTGTTTTGGGAAATAAAAGCACTGATTTGAATTATTATCAATTACTTAGTGTACATCGTACCCCGACCACCAATTACGCTAAAGGCCTTTAGTAGGAGACAAAACCGTAAAATAACTACAAAAAAAAATTTAATAGAACGATTACAGAACGGTAATGAGAGTAACATAGACCAACTCTGAACAAAGCTGAACAGTGATTGTTAGGAGGCGATTGAAAAACGGTTTTCCAAGCTGAATGAGTACTGAAAGTGATTTAATTGCAAATTTTTTATAGAATATAAAAAAGTAACCCTGACATTATAATACGGCTATTAATTTTCTTCTCAATATATATAAAACAGCAATATTGTTTATCTAATGCATAGGCTACCAGTAGGTTACAAGTTATGAACATCCTACTCCAAAGAAGCTGTGGAAATTCACACTGAAGAATTATAATGAACGTCCCGAATAAGACATCAAGGGATAAAGGAGAGAATTTTATGACTGGCATAAATCAAATTGGAATTCGTAGATAAGATGAAACAAGACAGCAGCGGGTTGAAATATGGCTGAATTTACAAAAAGAGAATGATTTACCCTGAGCACCTGACTTTTAGAAGTGCATTTAGAGCCATATTACCATGATTGACTTATAAAGAGATTCAATAAAATAGTGCTCAGAGAGGGAAAGGGTTCGAAATCGCGGCTTTAGATAAAGATATTCGGATTCAAATATTTAAGGGACCGCCCGTTATTCGAGGAATTTATGACCCAAAGGTTTTTATTACCTTCGATAAAAATGCGGTTTTCGAACATTTGAGGTTTTTAACAATAAAAAAGGCTGACAGGGAGATGGACAAAAATCGCCCGAGACGGACTGGGGTGGGTGGCTCTAAAAGAGATAGGCGAGGACGAAATGTAGGGAAGGTTATTCAATCTCTTGCAAATGAGTTCCTTATCGGCCCGCATGTGCCACGATCCAACGGCTGTTCGCTGAAAGCATCGGGCCACACAGAGCGGTTTTGCGATAGCGACAAAATAATACGTTCGGTTTTTAGACTTAAATGATTAATGATTAATGGTAAACGGTCTATTTGATAATTAGTATAATCGAGTATATACTGAACGATATCACATAATGACCGATAAAAAAGGCCAAGTTATTCTGTACCCTCTATAGTGGTTTTTAATATGATACCATTTGTGGATATAATTATTGGAATTATTGTTACATTACCTAAGTGATAAAGTGTTTTTAATTCTAAGGCAAGCTCTTGGTACTTTCTTACGTTTTCAGCCCATGTAGTGAGTAAGTTGGAGTCATGTCTATTATTCTGGCCATTTTATCTTTTTCAGCTATTTTTTTGAATATCTGGTCAGCTATATGTTACTCTGTGGTCCGTAGTATTTTCTCATCCCAGTAAACTTTAATATATCCTTTTTCAACTAGTTTTTCTGGGGTATAGCGATAGTATGGGACCACATCAGTGCCCAATAACTCCAATTTTTTGCAGATGTTTTGGTGAAATATTTTTGCCATATTATTGTGCTTCGTCAAATAGTCTATTCCAGCCAGAGATTCAAATCCATTTACGTGCTGGATAGATTCGTGAGACTTCAAGCAGAGGTGGCATTTATCTGCAACGAGGTTGTTCTTTGGGATACATCGCCTTTAAGCCCTAGTTGATATAACTTGGTCTTGTATTGCCATATGAAACCCTTCTGTTTCACCAAACATTTGACCCGTCTTCAACCAATCAACTGAGAATTCTTTATCGATTTCAGACTCATGCAGCTGACCATGTTTTTCCTTTTCCTTCCATATAGTTTCAAATGATCCTCACTTCTAATGTCCTATAGCGTTGTATCTCTGAGATTAAGGGTTGTGTAATGCTCATCCATCTCTCTCATCATAGCTTCCAGAACAACTTTCCATAAAATACTTCTTCATAGGAGTTTTCTTGCTTCCGACATGAGTAGGCGCCTTTGTGTGATGAACTCTAGCGCTGGTATAAGCAGATAGTCTATTAGACTCCTTGGTTTGGCACTTCTTCAACACATCTCTCTCTTTTACCTCCAAACCTAGGTAGTTACCACAGTTTTAGCAGATATGTTGATGCAATGGTTCAAATCTCACACGGTTAATAAATTCAGCATGTTTTTCTAGTAAATTGTTCGTGGCTTTGACTATTTTCCAACTCTGTATTCTATAAGATAAACGGGGCAATAATTATTATTATTATAATATCAAATTATTGTATATTAATAATTTATACGCATCTACTCAATAACTTCAAGAAATTTAATGATGAAAACAGTTATTACTTACAATTTAATTTTCGTTCAAGGACTTATTAGAACCTGTACTCACCTAAAAACAAAGAATAATAATTATTGAAAATGGTAGTAGGTAATAATATTTATAATTAATTTAATTATTCAAAAAACTATTTGATTCAAATTAATATGTTACTTACAGGGTTAAATACCGTTATGAAATCCAACTCTGTGTTATACAAATTACTAGCCTGCTCCGGCCAGCATTGCCCGATACGTTAAACACAAAATTAAATTTTACTCTTAGAGACTGCTGGAGCTACCAATCCTTATAAACAACTGGCAGCTGGAAACGTTAGTGTGAAATTATATATAAACGTAAAATGCTCAATTTTTAATAATTGGATTTTTGCATTATCCAACTCTGAAAAGTCAGGTCTACAGGTATATACATATGGGTAAAATGTTGTTACCTTTAGACAACATTGTAAAAACATAAAAAACTGATACATGTGAACTTTCATAGTTTGATGATGCAAAAATCCAATTCTTTGAAAATTGAGGGTTACGTCGTTCCATCTTAACATTCCCGATATAAATAAATAAATAAATATATATATATATATATATATATATATATATATATATATATATATATATATATATATATATGTATATGTACTGGCCGTCCCGTCCCGCATTGGTCTTAACGTAAGTTTCATTTCTTGACTAACATATTCAAACTAAACTTGCATTTTTCAGGCGCTAAATTATTAGCCTAATGAATTTCATATTTTAAACAATATTTGAACCACCACGATCGTGTTATCAATGATTATTGATACTTGTACAGTTAGCATTATTTAGATATGTTGGATGAGAGAGATTACAGTCTCAGATCACTATAATGATTTCATGCAAAATATGTTGTGAATAAATACATCAGACCAGATAAAAATGTTTTCAATGGATCAGATAGATTCAATGTAAGCAATTCAACTTTTCCTGCTACGCGTCACTTTCCGGTTGTTTCATTTTTTTAACTTAAATGCATGGCAATATCCACATTCTTTATCAATTTAGACAATAGTAATTTCAGAATGTGATGAATATTTTATATCTTGTTCGTATTCAGACGCAAGACGATTGATCGATGGTCGCGTAAAAGCACGTTATATTTATATCTACTATCTATTTATAAAAGAAGTGAAATGCTTGCTTATTCACTCACATAACTGAAAGTTCCAACTTATAAATTTCTGTAATATTTGAGACTACAGCACTATCTATTGGATCCTAGCATAGATGTGACCATCGTCTCGAATGCAAAAATATATTGTGTGAATATGACATTAATCGGTCAGGTCGTTCAGAAGTTACATGATCACAAAGAGATGCACCAATAGTTATATATATGTATATATATAAACATTTCTAATTTTGGATTCATCGAAAATGATTGACTCCGTAACGACAGTTACTCGCTTGCTTTTATATTTTACACAGAGTATTCAACAATAACTTCCTAAAGAATTCTCACAGTAAAATGATTTGTTGCCGAGAATTTAAACATTACAGGGCCCACACTTCTTTATTTTTTTTTTAATTTATCGGGAATCTTCGAATTTTTGCTAACAAAGCTAGGCTAATGAAATATCATTTTTCCTTCAGTAGATATTGGGCTGCTGTGGAATGATGTACTTTGTTTATTTAGTTTTCTCATTTAGACTGTTGATGTGAGATGTTTTATCTCTCGTATGCATTAATGTGATCTGATGTTTTTTAGAAATTGGTAAAACACTGATTGATTGCCTAGTTATTTACTGTTATTTGAGAGACTCAATATTTTGTATATGAATCCTCCAATGATATCCTAATAGTTCTTTTGCTTTCATTAATTATGCTGATTGTTTTCAACGTTCATTTTTAATAGCTATCATGTTAGCTATCTGATTTACACTGCTGATCCTTCGCATGTGTATTTCCAATTTTAGTACAAGAAACATTGGTGCTCTTGGTGAGTGAACTTTGGAGCCTTCAAGTAAAAGGAATTCCTTACTAATTGCTGCTGCTAGTGGTTTTACCTTTTTTGTGCTGCTGAATGATAAGGGTTTCTTTATTTTATCTTAATGGAGGCTAATTAAATACTAATCGACGTGTCATTATTGTCAGTAGAGTTACTAAAATACTTTTATATCTTAATTCAAAATTCATTTTAATCGATATAAATTAAAAGTGATGGATAAGGTAAGTTTCCCGAAATATGTTCCGTCGTCTAAATTGTTACCCCAGTTATCTGGCGTTGATAATATTGCTACTTGCTGTCAAACTGTTGAATTACTTCAGGACCATCCAGTGGATTGTTGACAGCAAACTAGTTGTGATGGTTAATGTTTTAGCTCAATATTTTTTATCTATGGAAGGAAGAGAACTGGTTACAGTTTATGATCAATTTCAGGAAAGATATTTTTTATTTTATCATTACTAATTGTAGACAATAATTGTATTGTTTTCATGTTCAAATTGTCCGAGACCTGAACATTTACTCGTTAAGGAAGAGAAAACTGCCATTGTTTTGATAACTCGAGTCCTGAATTCGTCCACACAAGTTTTTTTAACATGTTTAAAGACAGATGAGTCAACTTTTTCCAAGTCAAACGAGGAGAAAAAACGGTTAAATACATGAAATGTTTCAAATAGTGTCGCGAACTATGGTGCTTCCTTACCAAAATCAGAGAAATGTGTTTGGATGGATAATTAGTCACATTTTTAAAATAAAATAACCTATCATTAAAACGTTTTAATGAGATTAAACATTTAAATATTAAACATTAAACATTATTTTAATGTAGATAAATTTCGTTTTGGGGAGCTATTTGGTTTTATCTACATGTCTTTTACTTTCAATAAATCGTAAATTGTGAATTTTATTAGGCGACGAAATTAGGGCCACTCTTTTAAAATCCTAAAACTTATATGAGTTTACTAACTTTTGGTTACTTAGAGGAAAGATTATTCAGTTCTATTCAATAACATTGATATTGAATGTTATTGAATAGAACTGAATAATCCATAATACCATTTGATAGCATAGAAATTAGCTACTTGTATCAATTTCTTGGGAATTTTAATTTTGAAATTTCGAATTTGGTGTAGGTAGATGATATTTCGGTATAAATATTCTTTCAACGTGGATTTTGTGGAAATAATAATTTTTATAAAACCAATGACATGATTAAATTAAAAAAACAAATTGAATAATACATTCATGTAATATAGAAATAAATAAACAAGCAGGTTATCATCGATCTTGTTCATCTAAATATAAAAATTCTTCCCTTCACTAGAGACTAGGTGATTTTTCTCCAGGCCATCTTAAATGGTCAGATCAAAGATAATAATTTAAACTTTTCTTTTCTTTTCTTTTAATTTTCCATTTTTTTATAATTTAAACATTTCTTTTCTTTTTTTAATTTTCCACTAATTGACTTATCTAAATGTCTTTATATATTTGTTTCCGGTTTTCTCTACCTAAGGCTTGCTTGCTCTTCCCTTATACATGTCCTACCTGGCTTTCTTCTATCTCATCTTTCCATTTTGCTCTTGGTCTTCCTTTTTTCCTAATTTCTTCCACTTCCAATTCCATAATTATCTACTATAATCACTCAGGAAACATTATTTTAAAATGTTCAAACCATCTAAATCATTTTTCTTCTACATATTTTTTTTTACAATATTAAATTGTATACATAAATGGCAAGAATGAATTTGTGCAAATGTATAATAGACACCTCCCAACACTCGACCGACTCCAATTTTGTTTCTTCCCATACATTTTAATATAAAGCCCTCCGGTGTTTGTGACCCTGCAACCGGCTTCCAGCTTATTAATATTCATACTGTAAACGATAAAATATTCAAAAAAATATCATTATTATGGTAAGTGTTCGTCTGCATGTGGCTTCATCGGCCACTGCGTCGCACAAGAGCACTAAAAAATATCAGTAAATCTGTTAATAAACCTTTTTTCAGAGTTGGGACAAGAAGTTTCAAAGAGCCGCAGGTCAATTAGAAGGAATAGATCCATAAAAAAAATAAATAAAAAAATTACCATCTAATATTTATAAATATTAATATTTATACCTGTTAAGATTTATCAAGGTTTGGAAAATTTCATAATGTAACTGATAATATATTATAATAGCTTATGATAGACTAGACGAACCCTTTCTGATTTTTCATATTCCGTAGTTTTTAGTATTTCATATTCTGTTTTTTACTTTCATTAATGATTGAACCAATCATAATTTTTCAGTTTATTTGTATGAAGATTTTGTTGAAATATGATATTTTTAAAAATTTTTACTTGCTATCCTATTCAGACAATATATTTAAAGAAAATTTTGGAAGATTAACTTTGCGACTTACTGTAAATAGTTGAAATTTGAATAATGATTTTTTTAAATCAATTTTAGAATTTAGCAAGAATATGGTCGAAAAATAATAAATAAGTGTAAACAATAATTACAGGAATAAATGTTATATAAATGATGAAATTAATAAATATGATATTTGTGATCAACAACTTCATTATGGGTGTTCATTTTATTAAATGGGATAGGTATTTAATTTATAATATTAATCAATATAGATTAAGAAATACTTAATCCTAGATTTATTTTAATAATAAAAATTTTTATGAAGTCATTATTTTAAATGTAATATTGGGGTATTTTTTTTTTTTATAGAAAACTATTGGCCAATTTTAAGCTTTTTTGTTGACACCAAAATGAAAAGGGAGTAGCTACTTGTTGACATTTTAAATGTTCTGAATTTCCTAATTTTAAATATTTTCTTTTTACACATTCAGGTCGTCTTTCATTTTGGTGACGCAGCATTTCTCGTTCTCCATATCTAAAAACACTATTTTTTTTCCCCTTTAACAATATTACTACCTGAGGTATAAATTACTAGTACCCACATTAATTTAGTTAAAGCTGAGAATGATTGTGTATAGAAAACATTTTTTTCTTTATCTACACATTTTATAGATTTAATTTTAAAATTATATGTTATTACGAAGAGGAGATTACCGTTCCTCTCATAACAGTATCAAAATTAAATCACCGATATATGGAATCAAGTGGTTCGATGAAATTTCGGGTGCTCATCAGAATTTACCTTTTCCAACTTTATCGTTTTCAACATTCGAATGGATTCGATCACATGTGATGGAGACAGCCCAAAAATGATACCCGAAATTGACCTGCCTTACCAATATGGCCAACCAAGGCTGGAAACCGCCTGTAATTTATTCACTTTATTGAAGATGATTATACAAGATAAGGCAGAAAAGGTCGGGTAATGATTTTCTAAAAGAGGAGTTTATGTGGCAAGCGCCTGTCCTCTCACCACTGGATGATGCAGAGCGTAGGTGTCCCTTACCTTTTAGCTCGAGCTATACGACTTTAAAGAGCGAGGATAACTTAAACAAATACGTGCTTTCAGTTCTTAAAATATGTAGCGAATATCTCAATGGGTGTGTTTACAAGTCCGTGAAAGATGTTAATGCTCCTCTATCGACATCCCGGGGACAAGATATAGTCTGCATAACGAGCTAAGGTTTTTGGTTGAGATTTCTTTATTTTCTCTTTTAAAAGAAACATGATATGTTCTGAACGAAACTGCTGTAAGGAAATCCTACGCAAACATTCTGGAAATGGACTTGTAACTTGTGAGCAGAATGTTTAAGATTTTTTTTTATTTAATACGAATAAATAATAGGATTTACATTACTTTTTTTTATATCCTATGAAATAACTGTAATTATTTTCCTTGATTCGAAAGAATCGGGGAATGAAATGGTGATCGATAAAAACACTTTTTGGGCGCTGATAGGGTTTTAAAGTAAAATTAAATATTAAAATAATCGAACTAAATATAATAAATATAAGTTCTCAAATGATCATTAGTAGTAGATTGCCGTGGTAAGACCCTAACTCCAAATCAATTTTTGAAATAGATCTTTGTGTTTCATCCGAATTGCTCTAAAAACTGCACTTTTTTATGACATTAGGAAGCCTTAAATCAACTGGTTAGATCCTAATCATGGGTTTTGGGGTTTTTTAATGTCATAAAAAGGTTAATAAACTTTGAAGAGTTAGATACATCAAATTTTGCTCATTCACCAAGACCCATTAACACATGTAACAAATACAAGTTAGGCATTAGATACTTCATTTTAATTGAAAAAATGATAAATATTTGTTTGGAATATGATATTCAGCCTCTTTCGGCATTTATTTTTATGCTTTAAAATTTAAAGTTGAATAAAGAAATTATTATCTAGTGGCTGCTTTTATGGAACTTCATTCTTATATCGAAAAAAACGCCAATGAAGTTGAATGCAAATTATATGAATAATCGAAATGAGTTTATGATTAATAACCACGACAGGGTATGAAAATTACATAAGCTGAATGAACAGAAAGACCTTATCCGTCAATCAATGTTGAAAGAATACTTATGTAACAGTAATTAGCTTATCATTTTCGAATTTAGGATTACAAAATACTTCATATACACCTATTTTCATCAACGTTACTTCAAAAAAGTTTAAATTTGTTGAACTTTGGTATAATCATAGGCTATTCTTAAATATATGGGAAAATGATTTAGTACACAAACATAAATAAACTGCTTGATACTGTTAATGGCATAGATTGCAAACACGAGTTCTTGTAGTAGGGCAGCAAATAATATGAAATTGCGAAACTATAATAAAAACCCGACAGCAAAGATATATACCTCTTGAAAATTTTAACAGATTAATTTGACAGAAGTACCTGTAAACTATTATCAAAATATCGCCTCCGAGGTGAATCGTATTTTTGTAATTGAAGTAACTCCAAGACAAAAATCCGAAAATATAATGAAATTTTGGGTAAAAATCTATCTTTACCAATGACAAAGGTGTCGGTAATGTAAGTGCATGCTGTATTATTTCCTACAAGTAAATGTTATACCTATTGCTTGTTATAAATCATAATATAAAAAAAATACAAAAGTTAAAGGATTTTCATATGAAATAAATAACTCGTTTAATAAAAATCTTGGGTTCTTGTGTGAATTTTATTCGAAACTACCCGTTTCCTGCTATTATCATTTACTTAAGATTTTCTTTCTGTATTAAACAATGTATTTACGTTTTCAAAATCTAAAAATATATCAAAATCAGAGCTCAGCTAAAAGGTTTGTGAAGAAAAATACCAATCCAAAGTTATAAATATTAAAATTTCTAATTTCAACTGTTTTTCTACTACAAAATTGTAATTTTTTTGATACCCCTGTCCAACTAAAACCGACTTCAAGAATATAAATTGAATTCAGTTCAATAGATTCGGAAGAGAAAAACTGAGTATTGTGGAAAAGGAACTAAGAAACGATTCACGTGAAATTAATTTTAAATTGAATTTTTTTCTACAATACCTCAGTAATATGCCTAACTAAACACCGAAAATGTCAGTTATGGCCAATTTTTACTTCCTTAAGTCGTCCATGTTATTTTTTTTTTTTTGAAAATAGGATTCTTTACTATTTTGATTTAGCCCATCCTAATCCAAATTTCACCGAAAGCAGTTTAGGATAATTAATTTTTTTTGGATAAAGAGAATCACAGTATTACTTTTTTAAATTATTTTTTTTAAAAATCTTAATCTCCTAAAACCTTTAAATTACCTACAATCATTTTTTCTCTGGATATTATTTTTTTGTTGTTGACGGATAACAATTGAAAATTCCACGGAAAGGGGGGATGCCACCGGCAATAGATTTCAAGAAAATAAATTTTAAAGTTTAGAGCTCATAATTCCTTCAGTCTATGGATGTTCTTCAAACGCTTCTGACAAACCGATCATCTACGTTTTCGGTTGTTTCTTTTTACCATCTTATTCTCTTATAAACGACATGAACATATTGATGTGTGTAACTCTATTTCGGAAAAAAAATGTGACTCCCCTTTCTTCCCTTCCTTGAGCCTTTTGCTAAACATCATTGTAATAATCGAATGGATAAATGATTTTTCAAATTATCATCTTATAATTAATTATCATAATATTTATGTTTAATGTACTTATATTAAGATTTAATGCCGGTCCAGTTGTATCACCCTTCATGGCATCAGTTATACTGCGGTATATCCTTTATATATTTTATTATGAAATTAATCTGATTATAACAATCTAACCATCATTAGTTACAAAATGCCTCCTTTACGACGATACTCATGATCCTTTCCAATTTAGCAGAAAGCCCTCCATTGAGCCGAGAACTACACGAGGGTCGGGAGCTCTAAGATCAGGAAATATTGGAAGCCAATATCGGAGTTGCCAATTGAAAGGGTTGGGCTGATAGAGATGGGAATATAAATAGGGGAAGAGAGAGAGAGAGAGAGAGAGAGAGAGAGAGAGAGAGAGAGAGAGAGAGAGAGAGAGAGAGAGAGAGAGAGAGAGAGAGAGAGAGAGAGAGAGAGATGAAGGGAAAAGGAAAACTTGTCCTCTTACGCGGGCACAGTAATAGGGACGTTTAGTGCCCCTCCCTCCGGCGTCGGACTACTTCAGCCCTGCAATAACTGGATGGATTCCCGATTATGGAAGAAGCTGGCACGTGGAGAAAAAATATGGAGGGTACAGATCCACGTGGTCTTGTTTGCCTACAAAGTATAGCATGTCATAGTTGGATGCCTTTTATACAAGAGACAAACAAGTCATTTAAAAGTCAAGTATTTAAAAATTCACTTCAAAACCTTAAAGAATGTATTGAAACTGATTTCAATTCATTTCATATTTTATGAGATAAGGTTGTAACTTTTTGAAAGTGTAAACTCCTAATTCGTGTGAACGCAAAATCACTTTTTCTGTTAAAAAAAATACAACGAACTATCAAAAAATATCAAGAAAATAAAGTACTAATAAATTCAAACCACATTACAATATAAACAAAAAAATAAAATTATTTACTATGCATATAGTTATAATCTGAGATGCTAGGAAGAGTTTCCTCGCTATCATTTGCCATCGTTTAGCTGCATTTGAAAACTTGAAACTAATATAATTTCCAATAACTAAATATTGCATACTTAGAACATTCCATCCTGATGTGGTGAGCAACCGTATATGTAAATTTGCCTGGTTATAGAACGGATATTTTTTCCCCAATGATTGACTTATCTGTTTCTAAATATCACCTGTAGTCAACGTCAAAAACAGTTACCAACATGCAATATATTGTGGACCTAACCTAATTACCCAGTTAGTGAACCTTTCTTAGCAATTACACATATTTTTCAAAACTTGTAGTTATCTAGTTGTAGAGCTCATCCCACGATAGATATCTATACCTAATATAATGAGAAACTGTAGGTAATATTGAAATTGAAGTTTTTGAATACTTTTAGAAACGTACCTGTAGCTAATGAAATGAATTTGTGCAGACCCAAGCGCCAAGTTTAAATTTTAAAACAAAATAAGTAAAGTACAATGATTAGTTTTTATTTACAATAAAAATCTAGCATAAGAAAATGATATATTTTGAGTGCCTCCTCTGGTATTGACTCGTTTCCATGCTAACCACTAGCAGTACTAGCCGCGATCACACCATTTTGGTATTTATTCGATATGCCTAAATGTACCAGGGCACGTCTTCTTGGCAAGAGGTCTGTAGCTTCATTCAGAGCTAACTTTGAAGCATCTCTTCGTCAGGCATTAATAAGTGCTTCTTTAGTTGTGTTTGCTGCACTTATGAATTCAAGAAGAAGTTGGCATGCTTAACCAATAATTTTTTGTTGTCAAACAATTTAATTATTGGAAATAATTAATAATTATTTACTTAATTAATAATTAAGTTTTGTACAGCCACGTGAGCATCACGAATATCATTAATTTCAGAAGCAAATGCAATACATTTTTATGTGGTTAAATAAAAAAATTCAAATAGTCATAGGAAGGTGAGATATATTCTATGAATTGTGCGGAGCCTAGAGGTGTAAATAACGAAAAAGAATATATATTTATAAACTAAATATATATCTATAGTTTGGATACATCGAAAAAAAAGTGGATATTTCAATATATCAATATTTTTAATTTTTTAGAAAAAATATAGATAATTTAAAAGAAATATATCGATATTTTTGTCTGATATTTTTAACTCGATATATCGTAATATCGATATAAAAATGTGTGTATCGGAAACCAATATTTTTTCATAAAAAGAATTAAATAAACAAAAACATGTCTAAAGGGTTTATACTGCTATGTTTCTCTAACTTGAGTTGAGCTTGATTACTATTTAGCTCTAATACATTAGTCTATATATATAGGGATGCCATTGGGCAATCATTGAAGATGATTATCCCAAAATTAAGTAAGCTTATGAATACTTTTGAATTTCTTACCTTGTCCTCTAAATTGGGTACCTTTCCAAAGGCCTGGTTTGTGTTTACCATTATTTAATAACTAACCAAGATAGTGTTCCTACTTTTAAGTTTAATACTAATGTTAACGTTACTATATATTATAAAATATATTCAAATTAAATATGGGCATGGTTACTAAAAAACTACCTCCTTGCTAACACTTATCTTTATTCTTCAAAATTAAAATAACAAACTATTACAATAAAAAGTTAACCATGGAATGATTCAGCCTAGACTTAGCCATTAATTGTTTTAACATAAATCTCTTATCTGTACTAATTGGTGTTGATGGTTCCTCAGGCGAAGGCTTGAAGGCGATAGTTGTAGGCTTGCATCAGGCAAGGTCAGGATGATTCAGATGAGCAGTCTCACGTCAGCCGGTCTCAGTCTAGCCCAGTCTCCCTCCGCCTCGATCAGTTTAGAAGTATCTCTCTCGGCCTAGAGGTCTTCCTTCCGCCTCGGTCAGTTCCTCAGTCCCTCCTTTTCACCTCTTTGCTTCTTTCCCCCTTTCTCTCTTATTTTGCCTAAGAGGGAGTTGAAAACGATGTTCATTGGCCTACTAGTTTTATAGAGGGAGGAAATTCTGGGATTTCATCGGATGGCTCCGCCCCTTGTCCTGACAGCCGGTATCTGCGAACTATTATCCAACTAGTCTAATTTAATCATACCTTTTCCACTTTTTCCTCGAGGCCAGTCAAGCCTAAGGGGACCAGTTCTTAAAATTGATTAGGTGTTCCAGCTTCTGGCATTGTTACAGTGTTAACTTCTCAGTAGGGTTTTTAAATTAACTTATCCCTTATCACTTATGTGGTGACATCTGTCATCGCCTGTTAGTTACCCTTCTCTACCTGCTCGACCCTTATTTCTTTTGTTCGCACCTGGTCTCTTTAAATTTTATAACGATAATATTTAACAATATCAATACATATCATTATCCGTGGGGTGGGAGGAAGAGAAAAATGAAGCCTGAAGGGGGACATTTTCTCTTCATCTTCTTAAACAACACTTAAAGATCACCTTAATACTAATCACTGTATTTACAAAAATATTCTAATGTTATTAAGTCCTGAATCACTCCGTATGGTTCAGCTACACACATAAGTTATAATCTATGTCGATCCATCCGACTGCTATTTATCTATTCACAAGAATATATCTACAATATTTACAATTTTTCCACCTTTACAATATTTACAATGTTCTGTTTCAACAAACAAAACAAATAAAAAACAAAAAAAAATCTATTACTAAGAAGATAAACTTAACCTATCTACTATATTTACATTTTAGCGTATCTTCTATCTTTCCAAAATTTTTACTTAAGTAAAAAGATTCATATATCATTAATCATATCAAACTAGGGTGTTAAGTGCTCTAGGATCAACAAGGCATAGCTACTTGGCAATTCCTAGAGGTCGCTCTCAACTGTGTCCCTTAACACAAAAAAAAAAAAAAAAAAGAAACACAAATAGTGTTGTCAATAACCTTTAATGGCTTGTTTCCCACACAATGTTATTATTTTATTTATCAAGATATTATGTATAGTTGATTATATATTATTTATATTGAACTAATAATAATAATAACCATAATAATGAAAAATAAAAAGCTTAATAAACCCGACGGTTCAATACCGATTGAACTACTACTAATCATTATCTTTTATACAGATTTTTAATCTCCTAAAGATTTTATATAAAACTTCCTCTTATCTTAAGTGCAGGGTGAGTTATTTTAAACCTTACGAATAATTCGTTCGGACCCCAACTGCCCGCCGTTTGGCAAAGCCAAATTTATTCCTGTACCTAAAACAACTAAAAAGGGTTGCTATATTTTCCATAGTGTATTTCAAATTAATATTGCCAATTATATTTGATTTTAATCCTACCGGATGGAGTTACAAAGTTTAAAAAATTACCCATGTAAAAAATACGAAACTGTGGATGTTTAATTAGATTTCAAAATCTCACCTTATGATACTCTTACAAAAAATGAATGAACAAATCAGCTATTTACTTAAAATCTTTAAACATTTATACTTACTAAAAAGCTTTTTCTGTAATAGGTTTCCTAAATGATATAAGAGGATTATAATGTGCAATGGTAAATTTATTACCGAACAACAAGTAGTTTATTTTTATAAAGGACCTTTTACTTATTAGAATTTACTCGCCTGGCTCTTATCTGCACCATGGATTATACATCAAATTAAAAGTGCGTCCCAACATAGGATATATCAACCTTCTCCCACCTCGGGTCATAGGAATGCTGAATTTTATAAAAAATTACAATCCCAGTTTTCTGGGCAAATCAGAAGCTCTCTGCGTCTTCTATAATGAGTTTATCACTGAAATAATCAATCCCACTTCCGGGAGATATGAAGGAACTGCGTCTACTTCAACTTCAGGATTCTTCTCAAAAATAATTTAACCTTTATATAGACATTCTTTAGGTGATTCTTCCTTGGGATACTCATTCGTGGTGGTAAAGTGCTTACTCCATGGCTGCATTCGGCTTTAAAAACAAAACTGTGGGTTTTTCTTTTCTTAACCCGGCCTATCATATTAAACAAATGGATTATACTAGAATTAATATAATGATGACTTTGTATTCTGCCATATTCCTCTTCATAAAATGCTTTTATTAACTTTACTTTTATTTATCTTAATCTTTAATTAGCAATTAATCTGGTGAGACCTCTGGGTAATTTTTTACATTTTAATATTATTAAGACTATTGCATCGGCTATTATATATTTTAGTAAGTTTCCTTTCGAAGTCCATAGTCCAAATCTTGTTTTGTCAAGCGCCCCGTATTCCAGCCAGCGTGAAGGTCATAGTTTTTTCTTAACCATACCCCTGAGGTAGTTCCTGGTATCCGCCAGCAACCGCTTGTTCCTAAGCAACCAGTGTCTTGGCCTTTTCCTCTCTCCTCGATTTATTTGAATTCTCTTCAGCCCTTTTTTCTTATTTATTTTTGCCAACTTCCTCGGGATTTTCATATGCCGCCCGCTTATTATATGATGGCATAATTTTGATTGTAGAGCTCTCTCTAAATTTTTATTTATAATAAGAGGTGAACTTAAGATCGGTGGTGGTATGACTTCCGTTATATTAGACGTGTTGGGACTTGGATGACTCATCTCTTCTTGGACTTCCATCTGATGGGCTTCTTTAATATAAAGAGATTCCTCGGGGTCATCTTTGAACTTAGGATCTTCTTCACCTGCTATCTCTTTTTCTTCTGAAAGTTCTCTGGCGTCTTCAACCTTTATACTCTCTTCGGAAAAGGTTGTTTCCTCGAAGAGGTCTATTTTATTGTTTTCTTCAACAAGTGGGCCTAGTTCTTCAATCTGGTATTCGTTTTTATTATCTTGTATTGGACTTTCTATGTTTTTTATATGTTTTTCTTCCGTTTCGTTTGTATCCTCCGTCACTCTTGCAATATATCCATCTATCTGTTTCTCCAATTTCCTTGTATTTTCATTTGAAATCTGTTCACTAATCTATCACTTTGGTTTTCCATAGTTTTCTTCAATTTTCTGGTATTTTCTTCCATAGTTTTCTCCATTTCTTTTAACATCTCCATCATGAGTTTTATGTCTTCTGGCCTCATCTTGAATGATGTGGTGAATTTTCGGGGATGGAATTCACGGTATATGTAAAATAAAATAAGTACTGGGACAGTCTAACTTCAATGAGGTATCGAAACAAAGAGATGAAAGAATTTTCGTGACCCCATTATCGAATCGTTACGCGGACATTGATCATATACACAATATATGCGAAAATTAAGAATAAAAAATAGAATAAATATAGATAACCAACTACATGCAAGCATATTTATCAAATTGGGAAATTAAGAAAAATAGGTAACCTAGTCCATCTGAATCATTCTATCTATTTGTAATCACATTGATCTTTGTAATCATATTAATATCATATCATGTTAATTAATGTTAAAACAATCAGTAACTAATTAAATTAATTAATTTTATAATGGTTAATTACTAAACTGGATGGTAAGTCCCCACAAGCCGGATGCCATTTATTTATGCTATGTTTCTCTAACTTGAGTTGAGCTTGATTACTATTTAGCTCTAATACATTAGTCTATATATATAGGGATGCCATTGGGCAATCATTGAAGATGATTATCCCAAAATTAAGTAAGCTTATGAATACTTTTGAATTTCTTACCTTGTCCTCTAAATTGGGTACCTTTCCAAAGGCCTGGTTTGTGTTTACCATTATTTAATAACTAACCAAGATAGTGTTCCTACTTTTAAGTTTAATACTAATGTTAACGTTACTATATATTATAAAATATATTCAAATTAAATATGGGCATGGTTACTAAAAAACTACCTCCTTGCTAACACTTATCTTTATTCTTCAAAATTAAAATAACAAACTATTACAATAAAAAGTTAACCATGGAATGATTCAGCCTAGACTTAGCCATTAATTGTTTTAACATAAATCTCTTATCTGTACTAATTGGTGTTGATGGTTCCTCAGGCGAAGGCTTGAAGGCGATAGTTGTAGGCTTGCATCAGGCAAGGTCAGGATGATTCAGATGAGCAGTCTCACGTCAGCCGGTCTCAGTCTAGCCCAGTCTCCCTCCGCCTCGATCAGTTTAGAAGTATCTCTCTCGGCCTAGAGGTCTTCCTTCCGCCTCGGTCAGTTCCTCAGTCCCTCCTTTTCACCTCTTTGCTTCTTTCCCCCTTTCTCTCTTATTTTGCCTAAGAGGGAGTTGAAAACGATGTTCATTGGCCTACTAGTTTTATAGAGGGAGGAAATTCTGGGATTTCATCGGATGGCTCCGCCCCTTGTCCTGACAGCCGGTATCTGCGAACTATTATCCAACTAGTCTAATTTAATCATACCTTTTCCACTTTTTCCTCGAGGCCAGTCAAGCCTAAGGGGACCAGTTCTTAAAATTGATTAGGTGTTCCAGCTTCTGGCATTGTTACAGTGCTAACTTCTCAGTAGGGTTTTTAAATTAACTTATCCCTTATCACTTATGTGGTGACATCTGTCATCGCCTGTCAGTTACCCTTCTCTACCTGCTCGACTCTTATTTCTTTTGTTCGCACCTGGTCTCTTTAAATTCTATAACGATAATATTTAACAATATCAATACATATCAATACATTTGATAGGTTACAGTCATCATTAGTACCATTATGATTTTATTCCTTATTTTTTAAATTTGTTAACAATTTAATTCATTTTTCTCAAGTTCCTAGTAATGAATCATTCTAATAATAAATTTTAATACGTATTTTGATAAGGTTTTAGTAATTCGTTCAATATTGATTTTCTTCCGGTCTTTTTAATTTTTTTTTAAGTTTAAGCAATTTAATTAATGTTTGCTCTATCCCCTAGTACTTAATACTTTATTATTATTACTGACCGTCTTTTTCTGCTTTCATCGAGGCCCGATATATCGAAGTACTATTCTGATATATTTGAAAACTCATTGAACTAGAAACCGCTAAAAAAATGGCTGACTTGAATACAGCCACTATAGATAGTAACATGAACACACCAAATCACCAAATATTTATTTATTGTCTTGATTAATTTTTTTTATTATTATATTTTTTTTTTTTATATATAGGAACAAATATAGGTTTTCGATTCTCAAAAACTATCGAATAATAATATCGATATATTAAAAAAAAATGATATCGATATTTTTCCAATATCCCTAGTGGAGCCACTTCAGGCTTGAACATGTTGAAGTGCGGACTGCACCAAATTTTCTCACATAATTTTCCTTGCACCGATATATGGACAATAAACTTTTCACTGATGAAAAGAAATCCATATTTACTATCATGGAAATTTCAGCTCATTAAAATGATTCATGATTCTGTTTTTTTTTTATATTAGAGTAGATTTGATCAGAATCAAACACACACATTCATAAAAACCTATTGGCCATAAATATCGCATAATTGTGGTGAATGAAATCAAAACTCTTATTTTCATGTCCGTGCCATAAGTTTTACCACTCCAATACAAATGCCAATTTAACGATATTATTATCGTAGTCCAGAATTATTTCTTTTAGTATAAATTTAATGTAAAAGCAAATTAGAAGTTAATAATATTTGTATATATTATAAATAATAATTGGGAAATTAATTAATTATTTTTTCATAATTTTATTTCCGCAGACAAAAGGACTATTGGGACCTAGTAAGGAAAGATACCTAGTGTAAAGGTATTTATTAAAAATTAAAACTTTATAATCTTTGATATAATCTGTTAATTTAAATTTAATAAATTCTCAAATTAATAAAATGTTATGAAACCATGATTTGAAATTACATTTAAAGCATATAAACTTCATAATTCATTAAGATCTAGCACGTTTCTTCCATTATCATTAATAAGTGGTGCTATGAATCCTGCATATGACTGCCGACTGGTTCTAATGAGAGAGGTCGTTCCAACTTAGTGGATTCTTTACGATCTCGGAAGAATTCAGAACCGGGAGGAACTGACTCTCTAATATGAAATCCGAGAGAAGCGTGGAAAACAAGAAGAAAACACAGAGGCTTTTCATATTAAAATCCAACATTAGAGGAGCTCGGAGCATATGTCACTGCCCTAGAAAAAGTACTATAATTTAATAGCTTTATTCGTACCTTTAGAGATTTTTTTTATACGAAGCAGTTAAGAAAATAAAATTTTCCTTCTTCGAGCACAGCTAAAAGTAGACATTTATCGCATGATATAAGTTTTGTATCTTATACATAAAAATCAGATAAGTGTACCGTATTTAGCAAAATAATTGTTTATATACATTACTGATATTATTTAAAGATAAGAAGCTCATGGACCAATTGAAAACTTAAGAATTGAGCTAAAAACGTTGATAAGTATTATCAGCGTACCTATTGGCTCTACATTTGTGAGCCTATCGAAATATAATGTTTTGATATGATTTTCGAAAAAAAACAACAAACAAAACATAGAAAGAAAACTTCAGGCGTCGATAGTGTTTCATATCGATATAAACTATTTTTATTTTTTATTATAGATTTTAGCAGAGCGCTCAGAAAAAAAAAACTGTTTTATTGTTCATTGAAAACAAATTGGAAGTGACACATTTTTAAGGGAAGGCGGAAGACAAAAAAATATGAAAATAAATTTTATATTTTTATATGATAGCCGAACTTTTTTCTGGTTAGAATGATATATAATATGTGTACGTTACATAGGTATTTTATTATTAAAAAAAATAATATAAATACTTCTGCATTAACATTTTCCAGATTACGTACGAGTGCAGTAGGAATATTTTCGTAATAACAGTATAGCAGAAATACTAATAGAAATATACTTTTACATAATATAGTATTCCAAAAGCTATAATTAATATTACTATACCAATTTACAAAGGTCTGCCGGACACAAATTTACCAAAAAAAAATCTAATCTGTAAGTTGTTAACCTGATTTTTTAAATTAGTATTTTTGCATTTTTTCGAAAGTTTATACTTTTGGAAAATAAAGACAGTTTTATCAGAAAGCAATTGACTGAATTTGTTGAAATTTTTAACAATCATATAACTAACAATATTAGCATAAATGTTGAGTTTTATATTAATTAAAAAAGAATAATATTTACATACTTATTACGTTAAATATTTTAAACTTTGAACTTTATTAAAACAAAATTTTACTACAGATCATTTAGTATATAGGTTCTAAAACAAAATATCAGGATATTCATCAAGATTCAATATTACGCCAAACAAAAATTGAAGGTGGAAGTCAAACGGATTTTGAGAAAATGTTCATTATATTAATATATAGTAGTAAAAGTATTCCACCACTCCTTAAGCAATATTTCGTTGGAAAGGCTAGTCTAATTTTTCAATAAAAAATGATGCCACGAGAAAGTTAAATATCGTTTAATAATAATTATAAATGTTAAGTAAAATGACCCAATTATTACTGTTGAAGGCAACTGAACCATTAAAATGGATGGATGCCCTCTCTGAAAATAAATTTATGTAAGTCATGTTAATTTAATTTTAAAATTTTAATTAAATTTTTTTAATTGTTTATAATAATTTTAACATCTACAAGATAACATTTAGCGTAATGAACCAACATAAAAAATTATCTTTTATAAACTATTTGACGGGCCGGTAATATTGTTGAAACTCTTATCGGGATTGGAATAGTTGTTAGTATTCAAGCTCAAAAGCGCCCACATTGCTATAATTTGATTCCATCATACCGCATATATTTCCTCAACAACTGTATTATTTTGAAATTCATGAGACTTCTTGCCCATTGGAATTCAAGATTTATTTCTAGCTTTCCGTGTAATCCTTTGACGATGATAACTTTTGTTGATGGGGAGCATTATACGCAGGTGCACAATATTTTCAGCCTTTCTTTGCTTTCTCAGAAGTTATTTTGACGGCATCTCATACATCATCGCCGAGCTATCTCAAATGGCTCCGGCTTCTTTTGAATGTGAAAGGACTTTTCAGAGCTTAACTTCGTCGTTGAAAATGTTTAGGAAGAAATTGAATTCGTTGTATGTCAGGAATGGAGGTACAATCACTTCCAATTGTTTTGTCCCTCCATTAGGTCGTTGGGTTTACTCGTGTTGAGCATCCTTCGGCATGCAGGAAGTTTGCCATTTTTTCTCTGTTTATGAGCTATTGTGTCTGTGTAATTTGGCGTGAAATTTGTTGGCTTGTGAAAGTCAGCTTATAAAGTCGTGATAGTAACGTAATAGGGAGCCGGTTAATTAAGTCAGAAGATTTTTTTATTTTGGTCATTCAAGTAGTATCGAAATTTTCAGTCCTAAAAATGTAAATAGAAGATGGTGTAAATAGATATCCGTAAGTAATCAAATTTTATCTTTAGATTGTTGCCTGAGAAGTATATGCATCATTACAGAAGAGACCCAGACCAATCTCCTATCAAAAATTATCCCTAGTATAGTTAGATATTGTTTGTACAGCATTGTTTGTCTCTTGATATGTTAACAATGTATAGCGGATGACATGTTATACCTCTAAGAGTAAAAGTAATATGTCAGCGGTCGTTGTAGTTTAATTTTCTAGTGTTCCGACAAGTCATCTTTTGTTTTTATTTTTTTGAAGTAATGTTGTAATGGATGGGAGGCTTGCTTAGGAATTCGATGTCTTGTTATAATAGAAGTATCGTCGGTGAAAGTCGTTGCAACGATGTTAGGATTATCATACATATGTTTAATGTATATTATTAGTGCAAATATACAGCCTTGAAGTCAAATTAGGAACAAATCTAAGACTGGTCAAAGAAATTGAAGAGTGCTGCCTTGTCGAACGAAAAAAAAACTGTCCTAGAGTATACTATCCTGATAATTTAAAAGGCCCTAACTCCAAATTATTTGTCTAAATACTTTTTTACAGTGTGTCCGAATTGGTCCAAAAAAATACGCCTTTTAGTAGCATTATAAAGACTTAAAACCAATTATTTGGATTCACACATTGGATTTCCTAAAGTCAGAAAGAGTAATTTTTGGAAGAATTGAAAAAATGATTTGGAGTTAGGGCCTTTTAGCTTACGAGGGCAGTATAGTCTGAAGCGATTTTCTATAAGGATACGCTGGAGACAGAATTGGTCAAATCCTGAGCGACATCTAGAAATGCACCAGTTGCTCTAGTGTTGTCAATACATATCCCGACAATTTGTGACATCCATTAGCGTCTATCCAAATATTCTGTCCTGAAAAATACTGCCACAACTTAAAACAGCCCTCCAACACAGATTCCAGTTGGAAACACTAAGACCATGCGTTCATAAATGTATTGGTAATCTTTAGGATAACACTACCTTGGGTAAGAATGTCAGATCCTTAAACTCCATATTCATCATTTGGGAAATCTGTCATCAGATCCGGATATTTCAAATTTTTGGTCACCATATAGGTTCAACAGAATCAGTATTTTGAAAATTGACTTCAGATTCATCTTCTCAGAGTAGTGAATATTAAGCGGATTGGATTATTTATAATATTGAATATAGTATTTATATTGAATCAACTCCTTGATTAGACCTACTTAAGCTCACATATAACTGTAAATCGCATTTTGGTCAATCCATCTAAAATCATCCAGAGCATTTTGATCGGCAAGATTTCTAAAAAAAAATTTACCAGTTATTCACTATTATTTTGGGAGTTCAGAACTATAATTATAACATTTTTTAGGCTTATACTTTTTTTTGGTGGCCATTTTAAATTTTCTTCACAGCTGAAAACAAATTTTGGGAAGATGTCTCCAATTCTGCTAATTTTGCAGATGTCAAAACAAAACAAAAACTAAATCATCATTATCATAAGATAATGATGTACTCTACATTATTTGTCCTAACAACACATCACTTAACTAGTGAGTAAAGCGGTAAAAAAAATTGTCGAAAATTGACATAAAACGAGAGTTTTAGCGCTGTTAAAGGTAAAAAAACTATAAAAAAAAAAAAATTTCGAGAAACAAAATGAATTCAAATTGGGTGATATCAAATGGCCCATTTGTGTCATACATTTAACGCCAGATTTATATTAGACATTGGGCCGTTTAGGTTTAAAACCTTATTAACTCATATATCCGTCAAATAACCACAGCTCATCAAATTAAATTGATGAAAATTAGAAGCTTTAAAATAACTTTTAATTAAAAGTTTATTTTCACAGTTTAAAAATTAGGCAATACAATAATAGAGGAAGACAACAACTGGCTTTGTTATTTTTCTGAATGGATGATTCATTGCTAGACGTGAACAGTCTCACTTTCACATATGGCACGGCCATTACCTTTGGAAATATTGCCACCTAACGTGAGGCGATTTACAACATGATTTACAAGCGTATTGATAAAAGCAACTTATTCATTTATTTATTTGATCAAATTAATTACTGAAATCCATCAATTATCTACGATCTTTTAATATGTGAAGACATGCTTTGATTTTGTACCGCTTAATATACCGCTTAATATTCACTACTTCTCAGAGTAGTGAATATTAAGCGGATTGGATTATTTATAATATTGAATATAGTATTTATATTGAATCAACTCCTTGATTAGACCTACTTAAGCTCACATATAACTGTAAATCGCATTTTGGTCAATCCATCTAAAATCATCCAGAGCATTTTGATCGGCAAGATTTCTAAAAAAAAATTTACCAGTTATTCACTATTATTTTGGGAGTTCAGAACTATAATTATAACATTTTTTAGGCTTATACTTTTTTTTGGTGGCCATTTTAAATTTTCTTCACAGCTGAAAACAAATTTTGGGAAGATGTCTCCAATTCTGCTAATTTTGCAGATGTCAAAACAAAACAAAAACTAAATCATCATTATCATAAGATAATGATGTACTCTACATTATTTGTCCTAACAACACATCACTTAACTAGTGAGTAAAGCGGTAAAAAAAATTGTCGAAAATTGACATAAAACGAGAGTTTTAGCGCTGTTAAAGGTAAAAAAACTATTAAAAAAAAAAAATTTCGAGTAACAAAATGAATTCAAATTGGGTGATATCAAATGGCCCATTTGTGTCATACATTTAACGCTAGATTTATATTAGACATTGGGCCGTTTAGGTTTAAAACCTTATTAACTCATATATCCGTCAAATAACCACAGCTCATCAAATTAAATTGATGAAAATTAGAAGCTTTAAAATAACTTTTAATTAGAAGTTTATTTTCACAGTTTAAAAATTAGGCAATACAATAATAGAGGAAGACAACAACTGGCTTTGTTATTTTTCTGAATGGATGATTCATTGCTAGATGTGAACAGTCTCACTTTCACATATGGCACGGCCATTACCTTTGGAAATATTGCCACCTAACGTGAGGCGATTTACAACATGATTTACAAGCGTATTGATAAAAGCAACTTATTCATTTGTTTATTTGATCAAATTAATTACTGAAATCCATCAATTATCTACGATCTTTTAATATGTGAAGACATGCTTTGATTTTGTACCTAATCGCGGTTACCTACTACAACATATGGAGTCCTATCATCGCTTTTGAGCACACCTCTAAGAATTAATTAGCTATTCTGCTAAGGCTTAAATGATAATGTTAGATTATAGTGAATTATAATCTTCCAGGTGCTTTTAGGAAATTCTGTATAAATTAGCATTCATTTAAAAACTTATTTCAAGACAATATCGAAGCTGAAAATATTAGGCCAACTTAAAATAAAACTGAAACTAAAAAAAGAATAATAAACTGGATCAAATTCTAATGAAACCTATTCGGTTACTAACGTGTTAGGCAAATATTTAGTAGTTGTAACATTTATTATTACCGGAACCTCTAGTTTTACAATCCATGAAAGGTCATGTGATCGATCCTAGATAAAAAGTACTGTTTATTGAACAACTGTTATACAAGGTGATGCGTTCTGCATTCATACTATACAAACGCGTTGAGGAGCCAGGTTTCCACTTTATAGAAAATAAGTGTACCCCTCCTACGCCCTGAATTAAACCGTGATAAAATAGGAAATAAAGTTTGATTTAAGTGCCTTACTCACCAAGTTAACTGACTCCATTTACATTGTTTCACAAAGTATTTAAATTTCTTACCCATCACAAAAAATAAAAATAAAAATGATAATAATAATAAAATAAATAAAAACGAATTTCTCTAAAAACGTTCAATGAGTTTTAAAAAGTCTTTTGAAAATTTAAATTTTCATTTTTTTTTTACCTAATAAAAAATTGGGATTCGAAATTTTTCTCTATCGTTGTACTTTCCCTTACTTTCATATATAGGTAGGTAAGTGAAAGTAATATATATATATATTACATTAAAAATAATCATAAAAATGTTTATTACATTCGAAATGCTTTAAAAAAAATAGAAGAAAATAAGTTATCTGTAATTGTTAAAATACTCTGCAAGTATTGATGATATTGCCAATAATGATACCACTTTTGCATATTAGTTAAATGTTATTTTTTGTGTCGAATCTATGAAACACTAGTTGTGCCCGAAGAAAACAAGTTATAAGACAGCCAATGAAAAAAAAAAACACAACTAAAACATTGTTACCTTTTAACTATATCGTCGTTCCTATGCTTTACCAACGAATACGAAAAACAATATTTTTCAGGAAAGCAAAAAAAAAAGTTGTATTATTCTGGGTATAATCTACGATCATTTAAATATTTCCTAATGGTGTATTTACCAACAGAAAAAAATAAAATTATCGAAGGTGCCCTATTACACAGAATGATGAAATTGTTTTTTTTTTCTCTCTTGAAAAGTATTGATTTTCGTATTCGCTAGTTTAGCATGGAAACAACGTTTTAGTTAAAAAATAACAATATTTAACTTTTTTTTCTTAGCCACCTTCCACCAAAAAGTATACGGTTAGCCTACTACGCCAAAAGTCCAAATATAAGTAATGATTGGTTAATATATTAGCAATATATTGCTAGCAGTATAAAACCGATTGCACTAGTAGCTCCCGTTTCACAACCTTGAATATTTTTCCCGAAAATAACTTGCATTATTGCTTTATTGATGATTCCGAATGTACTCTTCGGAATAGAAGTTAAGGTGAACGTGGGTTCTTTAGAAATAGGAACCCACAACATAACGAAGAAATAACTTTTAATTCGATTGTTTAAATAAACTGATATTTAGAATACTTATATTTTAATTAGCATTCTTCTTGAGGGTGATTCCTGTGGCATTAGGCTTTGGTGTCAGAGATGCTAACCACTGCCTTACATTTTGAAGATTCTTCCAAACAAAGAGAGAAACATGTTCCAAACATTCTCTTCCGGTGAGGAAAGGAGAACAAGTAGAAGTCTTCAAATTACTTGAACAAGATACAGAGGATGGTGCCGGAAGCTTTCAACAGAGTTGTACTCGATAGAAGCTTGTGGTATAAACTTGCGCCTTAAAATGTTTCGCAGTTAATATAATGATAGTCTTAGGTTATCCTTTCTGTTTTTCTATTTCACACTTCCCCTTCTGAGAACAGTAGGGGTATAAGACATTTTAAATTATTGCATATATCGAAAAGAAAGGAATACATATAATATTGAAAATAAAAATTATTTTTACTGTCGTACATTTATAATATTTACTTTTTAAAATGAAAATAAAATGAAATTTTGTTTTTATCGATAACAACTTGATTGTTCATGCATATGACAAACAATCCCATTTCGAACAAATTTTGGCATTCCCTTTTCTTACATTAATTCAAAAATTTCTATCTATGCACATTTTCTTTAAATAAATTTTATATTATATTTTATTGAACCTATGGTTTCATTCTTAGCAATATTTTATGGAAACATTTTTTGATTGCAATTAATTTAATAATAATTTATAAAGACCCTTATGGGTAAAAGTAAAATAAAAAAAGACTTAAATGACAATTTGTTTCCCTTTTTACAACTTAAATTAACACTATAAGTGTTGAAAATTAGAACATTACTTATATGAATAAGGGTTGAGTTAATAATAAAACAAATTTTTCAGCCTTTGACATCGTCCCGTAGATCAGTGTAGTGGCAGGCTACAACATACACCCCATCATAATTTCAAGGGATGAGGGGGAGTCTTCCCGTACGCCTTAAAGTAATGACTCTCCGAATTTGCATATAAATGGAGTGTTGATATTATTAATGAGACACAGGAGTTTTATTCATGAGGCAGGTGAACCTCATTATTTAGTATTCCGAGGCTATTTTTTATTTATATAAATGATGAATGTAGAATAAAGGATTTCAAACGAGGAATATATTTCGATAAAAAAAAGAAGTAATTTCCTCAGCCTGTTTTCAACACCTCAGGCTTGTGGTGTTTTCTGCTCTGGCTTGTCAACAAACAATCCTGACAGTAACTATATAGACTCAGCCGATTTGAGGCCCAAATGAAAGACCAACCACTCGGTAACCCGATCCTGGCCAAGTTCATCGGAAGCTCCTTGATGGACAGAGGTGCCGATATAGGTTAAGTAGAGGCTGCGAACTGGAAGAATCTGTCGGCATCGGATGTCATCCCAGGAGAACTTCTTTTACTGCGGAAATGTTTGCCCTGTATATGCAAAGCACACAAGGGGCACTTTACTTTGAGAATAGAACATCTGTTCTCTGAAATCTCAGTAAGTGATTGCAAATTTATATACGAAAGTATTGACTTTTCCTCTGTTAATACCGTCTATGAATAGAATAATTTTATAGAAAACCAAATTTGTTTTCTATATCTGAATGAAGATTAAATACAAAAGTAGTTCATCAGCTTTATATGGACTTCATAAAAGCAAATGATTCCATTGACCGTCAAAAACAATTAATTATGAACGTAATTTGTACCGAAAAAGGTTGAAGTATGGGTTAGTGAGTAATAGTAAAAAAATATATAAGTAAAATAAAACTACTCTATGTTGACAAAATCTAGTAAAAAAATTAGTTCTGGAAATAAATACGAATGAAACAAAATATATAGTTAGTAGCAATAACGGAAATTAATTAATTAATAGCATCGTGACGGTTTAGATTGACATGTAAAGTTGTTGACCTTAGTAAGGAACGAATTCGTAAAAAGATAATTAGCGCTGAACCAGGTGGTAAACACCCGAGAGATAGTTCAAAACGTAGGTCGGAGGCTATTTTGAAGCTGATCTCACTGATTTGGGTTTTAATGGCGGTCGGTGGATAGAGTTGGGAAGACAGCGATTTGTAGTATCGGCACCGATCGATCTGGTTCGCTGATTCTTTTATTATGATTATCACATCAGATGTCTGAAAACTTTTTACCCTTAGGGCCAGACTCACTCCTTCACTAAGTCCCAAGGTACAAGAGACATAGCTCATCATACCAACATACTCATATCATTAATTACAATTAAAATATCGATGGCTAAGAAGCAATACCTCGTAACTGCCTAAAAATCAGATTTCATGTCTTCACGTTATACTATCATGGAAACTTCACGCCATCGAAAGGTGAACCTCGTTCTGTGTAGGAGAGACCGATAGAATGTCAAGGGTCCGATGAACGGTCAACTTTACTTGTGACAACTCCTCTTAAAATTAATAAGGAACAGTCGAGAAACTAAAAAACAATTGCATTTTGATATGTTTCCTTAGAGTCAGAATTAATATATTATAATAATAAATCAGAAAATACACAAAAACTTGGACGTTTTTGTTATTTTTTTATTACGTTTTAAAACAGTTTTCTACAGTTCGTACAGTCAATGCCAGCTATTGTGCTTCACTGTCGTTAAGTAAAAATGTCTGCTTATTATTTTGTATGATTTACTAAAATTGTATTTTACTTTGGCGGAATATAAAAATTGGCGGGTCCCATTTTGGAGACTCCTTCCTAGTTTATATGTAACAGGGAATGTGTGAAGTTTATGAGCAGTTAAAATATCTGGGATCCACTACATATAATAATAATAATAATAATAAAAAGGCTTAGCGAACCCGGAGGTTCGATGCCGATACCACTAATCCCTGTATACAAATCTCGGTCCACCGACTACCGTCCAAACCCAAATTCATTAGATCACTCTTAATACAATCCTCCCACCTACGTTTCGGTCTACCCCTCCGACGTTTACCAGTCGGCTCAGCGTTTATTAACTTTTTAGGAATTCGTTCGTTGCTGAGCCCAACAACTTTGCAAGCCCATTTCAACCGTCGCGATGATATCACTTCGATTATATTAACAGGGTGCATGCTCCGCAATTCCGCGTTGTGTAATCTCCTAAATTCTCCAGTTGACTCATCCTTTTTCGGACCAAATATTTTACGCAATACCTTATTCTCGAAGACCTTAAGGCGTTGTTTGTCCTTCAAGGTTAGCGGCCACGTTTCACACCCGTACAGAATTGTAGGCAAGATAATAGTTTTGCATATTCTAATTTTTAAGTTTCTGGACAGAATGCGCGACCTAAGTAATGTTGATACCGAAAAATGACAAGCATTTCCCACCTTTAACCGCGCCTTTATTTCTTCTTGAATTTCGTTTTTTCTAATAATCACAGACCCCAAATACTTAAATTTCTCAACGTGTTCAAACCTATCTTTTCCTATATCTATATCCTCAAAATCGCCTCTGCTTCTATTGCTAACCATATATTTCGTCTTATCCGTATTTATTTTGAGGCCAACCTCTTTCCCAGCTGGCATCAACGTTGTTGTATTCAGTTTTATAGTTTCCGCGTCCTCACTTGATAATACCAAATCATCATAAACCCCTTTCGGTACACATTACCTTTCTAATGACATACTCTAGTGCTAAATTAAATAGAACAGGTGAAAGGGAATCGCCTTGTTTTAACCCCGAGCGAACTTCAAATTTCTCCGAAAAATAATTACCGATTCTAACTTTATTGAATGTTTCGGTCATGCACATCTCTACCAGATTTACTAAATTCTTCGGTATTCCCTGCTCAATAAAAATGGTATACAGTCTCTGGCGATCAATGGAATCATAAGCCTTTTTGAAATCCACAAAAAGCTGATGAACCACACAGTTCAATTCTAATTTTTTTTTTAATATTTGCCGTAAGGAAAATATTTGATCGATAGTTGATCGGTTCCATCTAAAACCACATTGGTAGTCTCCGATAATTTCCTCGGCATATTCCGTGATTCGGCTAGTTAGGATCAACGAGAATATTTTATAACATACCGGGAGGAGTGATATTCCGCGATAGTTATTACACTCCGTCCTCGGACCTTTTTTGTGAATCGGAATAAGTACAGATTCTTTCCATTCTTCGGGCATTTTTTCATTTTACCAGATCTTTTTAACCAAAAAATGTATTTTAGAAACTCCAGCTTCACCGCACGCTTTTATTATTTCACTGGGAATGTTGTCGATTCTCGCTGCTTTATAAGATCTTAATTTTTCGATGGCTATTTCGACTTCCTCCTTACTCGGTTCTTCAATTAACGGTTCAGCACTCTGATATTCAGAAAGAGGAGATCGACTATTATTTCCCGAATTCAAAATACTTCCAAAGTGTTTTTAAATTTATTCACAATGTCCTCCGGATCGGCCAAGATATTGTTATTTTCATCTCTAAATCCATTCATTGCGGGTTCAAACTGTTTACGCGATCTGTTTATACCCTTGTACATGTATATTACGTTGTTTTCAATTCTATTAGTTTCGATCTCTATTATTTTGTTTTTAAGATATTCTCGTTTTTTATTTTTGAGGAATTTGGCTCGGAAGTTAGCAACATTGTTATCGCTGGATTATTTAAAGCTTTTAATTTAGCGGGTTTTTTTTTCACACAAGTTTAGACAATCACTATCGAACCACGGTTTGTTCTTTTTATTGTCCCTTTTTCCAAGACACAAATTACTTACCTCTTTAATATTATCCCTAATTCCGATCCATAGCTTGTCTACATCTTCACGATCCTCATCTAAAGATTCCAAGGCTTCAAACCTATTCTTGATTGAAGGGGTTTTCAATTAATCTAGATCAAAATTATCGGAAGAAATACGACTTTCTTTCTTTCTTTTTTTTATATTAAGTTTTTGTCGAAGTTTCGCGATTACTAATTCATGATCTGACCCACATTCTGCCTCACGATAAGACCTCACGTTAATTATACTATTTTGCCATTTTTGTTGTATCAAAACATGATCAATTTGATTGCGTGTTTGTGAATCCGGCGATGTCCACGTATACTTATGAATATCCATATGTTTAAACGTAGTACTTTTGATTGTTAGGTTTTTCGATATAGCAAAGTTTATTAGACGGATCCCATTATCATTACTATGTTCGTGCAAACTTTCTTTACCGATCGTCGGATAGTATAATTCTTCCCTTCCCACCTTTGCGTTTGCGTCCTCTAATATTATTTTCATGCAGTTTCGAGGTAGTTTATCATAAACACACTCTAGTTTATCATAAAATTCGCATTTAACTTCATCATCACTGTCTTCGGTAGGAGAATGTATGTTTATCAGCGCGATTTTAAACTACCGCCCCTGAAATATGGCCACAGATATCCTATCACTAAAAAATTGTACGTCCCTCAATGCGGAGACCAATCTATTCCTAATTAGAAATCCAGTACCTAAACAATAATTAACGCTCCCACCGTACCAAATAGAATAGTTCCCTTCTGTTAACGAACCCTCCCCTGGCCACCGAACCTCTTGCAGTGCCACGATATCTACATTGTATCTCTTAACCTCGTTTGCCACCGTTTTTAACCCACCCGCTGTATTCAAACTTCTTACGTTCCACGTCTCTATACCTAAATCTCTAATTTTCAACTTGCGCCATGAATCCCCTGAAGTAGTCCCCACCCGGAGACCCAAAAGGGGGACTAGTTTACTTCCGGATAATGAGCGTTTTACCTCAGAGAGATCCATGACTTTTTGTGGTATTTTGTGAACTAAAAATGTGAGTAGGGCGTTCAAACCTACGCCACACCCTTCAGCAAGCCTGAAGGGGAGCTCTCATTGTTGGTCAGCGAGTCCATCGGACTTAGCCGGGAGGAACTTCCAAGGAATTTCCACAAATCATCCCCACATCCGCCACCCGTGGGACGCTCCCCTACGCGGTAATGAGATCCGCGCGAGGATCCACTATATATAAATGAAATTAAATTCAAGAAGAAATAAAAGCAAGGCTAAAGGCGAGAAATGCTTGTTACTTCTCAATCACAAGATTACTTGGTTCACTGTACAAATCTGCCATTGCTCTGCATGAATTTCAAGATTCTCATATTCCAATCGATTCGTTTTTTTTTTTTTTGTGAAATGAGAAAAAAATGTTGTTGATTGTATCAAATATAGAAAAGCCAAATGACGCTTCCTGTAACGTTCTTAAAAATCTTAAATACGATTTTTTTTTATAGAAATCAAAAATAGAAATATTTGACTCGGTTTTTTTGGAGAATTTTTTTCCCACACCGAAGTCACATAATCAATATAAGGCGTTCACATAATCATTCATAACTCCTCAGAATTTTATCCAAATTCTACGTTACTAGAACCGTTGGAAAGCTGAACTTCTGATCTCTAACCCATACTAATAACTTTTACATTTCATGCAGCTATAAGGGAGAAAATGTAGTTTGAACTAACTAAAAAATCTTCAAACGTTTCATTTTATATCTCCGGTTCTGAGTTGTTTACAGATGTCGGGTTTGTTCTATTTCTTGTAATTTATAGGTCTTTAAACCACTCCCAAGTTTTGTATGGATCGGTGGAGTCACCTTGATGAATAACCATATATAACCAATATATATACATATTAACATATATATAAAAGTATGTATGAAAGCAAAAATGTATTTGAATGCATGTTTTTATAAGTATGAAGTATGAACTTTTTCGTATGCTACTTCTGTGGTCAGATGGCTAATTGTTATAAGTCACTTTTTTCTAATTTTACATGAGAGCAATTTAAAAATTTAATGAAAAATCACTAAATGGTTTTACATTTGTAGTTGATTTATACTTACAGTCATTTCCTGTAGAAAATATGGTTGTAATCCAATTAATAACTAAGGTTCTTTCCGACTTACGACATTTTCTGTTTTTTAATCCTTAGCTCTTTCTTCATGTTGCAGAATAATATTTTAGAAGGGTATAGAAGGCAGGCTTTATAAGTTAACTGGTTTATTGATCATAATAATATAACAAAAAATAGAATTTTACATTATTATTCCACGAAAAGTGCTAAACAACATCGAAGAGCATCAAGTAAAACATCAGTGAATATAGACTTTGATGAGAACATTGTAACTACTTTTCAGAGAGAAAACTAAAAGCATTGCTGAAGTGAATTACGACTCAACATCCATGTTAGGAGACATAGATGAAGTTTGGGAACAAATGTTCCAATAAACGTATCAGACCTCAATCCACGAACATGACCTCAATCATCACAGGTAAATTTAATTTTATTTTGCATGTACTAACTTCGTTGAAGTATGCTGTTTTACAAAGAAATATTCAATTCTATTTTATTCTGTTCTATTCAAAGATCCAGGTGCTTTGTCAAGTCGTCAGCCAAGATGAAAGCAAAATTGTCTTCATTGCTACCTACAAAAAATGCTGATCTACATCACTCGTGCAGAATTTTTCTATAGTTCCAACTCTGGTCTGGATCTATCGGATCAGGATGTTGGGGTTGGGCTAGAGAAGATGGGGGATATCTGACTGCTTTTAAGACCAAGGCAGCTGATAGCGTGCTCAACTCTATATTTTCTCGTTGTACCAAAGGTTGTGGTATGAGATGTGGATGCCAGAAAGGCGGCATCCAATGCTCACCTGTCTGTGGCAATTGACACTACGATAATCATGGCAATGCACTGACTGTGCTACCGTTCAAGTGGAGTTGGAAGAGTTTGACTGTAAGGAGTATGAACAGCTTTAAATGTTTGATATGATGGAAGTTAGCGCAAAATGGAAATTAGCTTATGGAGAACTATTTTTTATTGATGCATTGTAAGAACTTAAAGTATTTAGTTAATAAGAATAATTTTAATATAAAATATGTTTGGGTTATAACTTGTTCCTCCCTACCTCTCATTCCTAGGTGGACACTGTTTAACTATAGGTCTTCTTGTATCTTGGCATATAGTTACCGACATACATTTACAGTAGATCCCTTGTAAAAATAAAATCATGAGTAGTTTACTAGCGGAATCTTGAAATCGACCCCGATCATTCAACACACTGAATTTTGGCTGCTACATAAATTAGCAAAAGCTTATTGAGGAAATTTGATCTTCTACAACTTTTATTCTCACAAGTTTCCCATAAAATGCAAGGCAAAAGAGTTGGAAGGACAAGTTTGAAGAAAAACGTGAGGCGTTAAACATTTTTCAGCAAATTTTCCATTTTTGTGGACCCATATCTCGGAGACAATAACTCACAGAGATAAGTATAAATATATCATTTTTTAAGGAATTTAATAAGTTTTAATTTTGTAAATTATAAAAGTTTCTGTGCGGCGTATTGTTTTCAAGATATGCGCCAAAAACTGGAAAAAGAGACCCTTGAGCCTCCCTCCCACCCCCCGCTGTTACTCAAATCGATAGAAATTTCTTAGGCGTTGTTCAAGGACCTTCCACTACAGATTCCTCAAATTTTTGGAACAACATGATATATGTCAAAAAAAAAAGCTAATTAGACTATAAGCACTCCAACAAAAATAAATGTAAAATTTTTAGAGCTTTTCCAAAACTTTCCAATTAAAATTACCCTAGATCAGGACTATAAAAAGTACTTACACTACAAATATAAAGTCATTCCGAGTATTTTATGGGCTGCAATAAATATTTTTGAATTCATTAAGAAAGCTAATACTGATCTTTTTATAATCCATAATATATAAAATTGTACATTGACAACAAATTAGATTCCAAATACCAAATACCTATTATCGTTCATAGTTTTACCAGTTCTGATTTTGAAGAGTATTACTTAAACATCAGTATAGTATGTATGTATGTACTTCTATATGCAGTTCTATTTCGTGTGCATTATTGTAAATTAACACAATATACAGTTATGTATAAAGAACCTAGTAGCTTGTATTTTCTAAAGGAAATGCTGAGTATTTCACCCTATCACATAGATTTTCCTCTATTGATACGACACTTTTTATACCGCCCTCTTAGACCCATCTGAAAGATCAAAGAGCAATGTGATCAAAGACGCACTCATGGAAACTTAAACATCTGCAACTCGCCAATGCGGGTTAGACTATTTATCTCTGCCTGGTAATGTCACTGTATGACACATAAGCGATATTCAGTAAAATTTCGAATACAAGTGCCTATTTGTTGACTGTTTCAAAAACATGAAAAATGAAATTAACCAATAATTGTTTATCAGACACTATAGGATTACTCATAAATAGAACTAACATTTTATAATGCATTTGTTGTAGGACAGACCATAAAAGGCATAAACTAGAAAAAATCAAAGTTAAAAGATAAATGAAAAAAAATAATAAGTCGGGCAATGGCGAATATTATTTATTTTAATTTACCCACTAGGTGTAAATTTAAATTTACAAAAAAAAAGAATAAGAAAACAAATAAATAATGAAACGTCTATTCATAAAAAAAAAAAAAAAAGCCCTTTAAACAATTCAAACCAAATTTGGGTCGTCTATAAATCTTTAATCTATGCGGTTTTCTTTAACAGTGGTCTTCCTACGTGTTTTAGAACCAACGTTATCCGCAAAAAACCTCAATTTTGTTTTTACTTTGTGATGACATTTTTTTACACAGACCTTCTAGATAATGCAATTGCTGTTTATATTTATAGAAATAAAAATCTTCCTTCTATCTAACGAGTCCAAAAAAATCGAAATCGGATAAACTGCAGACAAGGTACAGACCTTTTTGAGGTTTTACGTTAAGATATGTATAATTAAAAAATCGAATAAAAAAAACCGTCCGTCCGCCGTCTACGGGTTTTTTCATGTGCCTTAATATAGTTAGCATTCTCTAGCAAAAAATATAAAGTATGAATAAGAATGGCTATTTAATAATAGTAAAGAAAGAATCAATATAAAATGATTATATATATTATATTATGAAATCGGGAATATATCTATATTTTGTTTTTGTTTATCACTTTGAAAATAAGGAATGAAGTATTCATAGCGATTTCTTTAGTTATTCAACTGTTCAAAGAGACAGATGACTTGACTTAAATTCGTTAATAGACCCATTATCTCTAGGCTATAATTCATGCATACGACACAGCATGATACCACTAAATTATTATACCCATTCACAGATGTGACATCAGATTAATTACATTAACATAATTATATGGTTGCAATCATAATAACAGTTATAATTAAGATTTGCGATAACAATCTAAATGGCTAAAAAATAATGAATTAATTATAGGGTATTTAGTTAATCTAATAGCAAGAAATGCTACGAATTATGGTCCATAAGCATTTAGTGTTTATGATGTCAAAATTTCTCGTTTAGTTACGATATACCTGAAATTTATTTTTATAAAATGTGTGTGGGTGTATTGCATATCTTAGAAATGCTATTTATTAGGAAAAAATGACAAATCATATTCCATAACAGCGTTTTGACACTGTATCGAAAAAGTAATGTTCAGAATGTTCAGAATTTTAAACCAAAGTCTAAAACAATTTCAGAAACATTCATACCATTATTAATTAATTTTTCGAATACATCTCACGTTGTTTTGAAATTATATAATTTATTATCATCTTTCAAAATCGGTTTTTTTGGGACGTTCAGAAGAAATAATATCGTTGTTCTCTCTTTTATTGTATATTTTTATCTTTCTTCGTTTTTCATTGTGGTTTTATGTATCGTCAAGAATATCTTCATCCAATCCATGAAAAATTTAAAATAAAATAAACTGCAAGGATTTAATCAATTTTATCCTTCTCTCATTACCTTATTATCATTATATCTTATTCCTAAATTTTTCTTTAATTCTTTTTTTCGAATTTATACATTATTAATGTAGGCAATGATTATAAAATTGATAATGACGGATTTAAAGTACCCGGAAAATATATCTGTTTTACTAATGATAATGCAATTATTTATTTTCGTCATACAGTAACTGTGTGAAGGCCGTTTATATAGTACACATCTCATACAATGAATTATTTTAAATGAATTTGACATATAGTTAACACTTTGTATTAATTTACAGTTATCATTTTGTCACATTTGAAAAATAGAATAAAACAAATAATATAATTGAACATACGATTAAATAATAAAAAAAATAAGATAAAACAGAAAATTATCTAATAAGATTAACAATATTAAAACAAACAAAAGATAAAACACAAACGGTAAAATAAACCAAAATAAAATAATATAAACAGTGAAATTATATAATAACAAATTTATGAATTCTAATTCTACAAATTTGTACATTGTAAGCTTAACATTGCATGTAAAAGTACAATAATAATGGTAATGATAAATGCATAAATATTAATATAGCATAATAAATGCAATATGCATGAGTAGTAGTCATTCATTGATTACTTTAAACTTAGCACAGAAAAATGATTATATCTAGGTTTTTATAAGAAAGCAGAAGAAAAAAAAATGAGAATCCTTAACAATATTTAGTTGTTTTTAACTTATGGTGGTGGTACTAAAATATTAAAATTTATCATTGGATGAACTAGGTGTTTCATTATTTTTGTAATGCTTACTAGACTATAATTAAAATGTCAAACATTATGTCTTCTGAAAATAATTCATTTTCTTGCTATACTTTAATTTTTTCAGCAAATAGAATCTATGCTGTGTAGAATGATTCATTTTGTAGTTGCAAAAGGCATTGCGCATCATGGTAAAAAAAAAATAATAAAGAAGAATACGAAATAATTTTAAAAGAAACCGATAAACAATTTTTCCTTAAAACGAGCAATATATTATGATCACGATAATTCACTCCTAAACTATGAGATTAAGTTTAGTTAAAGAACTTCATAAATCGAAAATGAAATTCGGAACGGAAGAATCAGATAGGTGAAAGCTATAAAAATGAAAATAAAATAATAGTGCATGTTCTTTCATTAACATGAAATAGAATAACGCGACGAGCATATGGATAATTCAAGGCTTCGATCAAATCGATGAAATTAAAATAATGATGATAATAAAAAAAATAAAAAGTTGGTTTATATATTTCTGATGAAAAGGATTATTGCATATTTAAATTTTTTTAAATCTTATATTTATGCATTCCTCTCCTGTAGATCTCTATAATCTCTGTTTTTGTTGTATAAACGATCGTAGTTGCTTGTATTATTATATTATAAGTGATTTCATGTTGAATGTAACCCTGGGGAGTGGTTTGAGTTGAACTTTTAGGTAATAAAGTTACGATTATGAACACAAAAAAAAATAAAAGCACCTTACCTTTATAATATCTCTTCTCAAGAGCATACTAAAGGAGAAAGGATTTAATTGATTTTTTTTTTAAGTTTGTGAAATGTATAATATACTTAATAGCACATTGAAGAAAAAAATAAAATACATAATTGTTGTTTCATCTCCATTACAGTTAGGAAGTTAGAACTTGTCGTTTATATCACATGTACGAAAAGTAGCAGGTGGGCCATAATTACAGGATGTAAATTTCTTCACCAACTCAAGATCGGCCAACTACTACGGAACTTCCTGCATATGCTGTTCGGACAACTAGGTCATGGCCGCTTTTGGATAAGAATTATTTCCTGACAGAAGCAAGACAAGAAGCCACCGGACGCTTGGCATGAGACTAGTTTGAAAGCGGTTAAAAGTTATGAATCAAAAAGTAAAAGCTACTTTTAGCTGCCTCTTAAGAGACAATTACTATTCACCTTCATTAGCTATTATACCAGATAGATTCTGGACTTTTAAAGATATTTTTACTTTCGGAACAATATTGGGTACTCAATATTTCCAACATTGAAATTCATAAAATTTCTGAATAATTAGTTGACTCAAAGAGACTAATTCGGTATAGAGCAGTATGAAAACTTTCTGCCTTTAATTCTTGATTTATATCCAGGAGTCTTACAAGATGCGCTCCTGACACTAGCTCCTTTCGGCGATGGCATCTCAAAGGGACAGAAACGTGAAGCGGATAACGAAAAGCCTCTGCTAAAGAGAGCGTAGCAAGATTTTTCTGATTGGAGTTCAGCATCCGTTTTCTGTCAAGTTGGAAAATTGATAAACACCATCCGAAAAAGTACTACAGTACATGAGAATCAATTGAGCTGGTATTGATTATTTTTTTCAAGTTTGTGTATTATTAATCACATAATCTATGCAGATTTTTCATGTCTTCTTTTCTCTGCAAAATTCAAGTGTATTCGATTACTCAATAGCTATGCAAACAAGGTGACTTGTTCCCTATCAATAAACTCTAATGAATATTGACTTTGGAAGTGCAATAAGTTATCATTCAATGCTTTTTTTAATTTTTTCAAATATTAATTTCCATTATTATGTGCATTATTTTGCACAAAAAACTTCTTATAATCTTGATAATTTTGTTGATAATTGTCTTATAAACCTTTTTCAGATTTTTTTTTAGCAACAACAAACTAAAATTACTGGTATGAAGTTAGATTTTGTTAAATAAAAACAGAATCACTAATAAGAATATCAGAATCATCTGGTCCAGAAAAACGGTTTTGGAGGGGAGTTCAGGAAAGGAGGTTTTGCAATGACAAACGAAAGGGTTGGATCAAAATTAATGTTTTTGTAATCGAAATTTTTTGAAAATGGGTTGAGACGGTTTTAAAGTTAATTATCTCAGTCGAAAAATATCCGGTGTGTCCGCACACACGACTTTCATGCACATATACATGTAGTTTATATATGAATATTTAAAGGACTTAAAGGAGAATACTTAAAATCGTTTGAGCCATGGAAAAACGTCTCCATGGAAAAACACGTTTTTTGGATACTTTACAGCCACCATTGCGCACAGAAGTAATTTTGTCTCACTACTCCAAACGCGATTGGTCTTCATACTGTAATTATAAGACACAATGCTATGATTCACAATATATCTTCAGAGATAGGTATTCTTTTTATTTTAGGGTTAGTAAAAATCTTCAGTCAATGTCAACTACGTTAGGTGTCCGTTGTAAAGAAGATAACGTTCCCCTCCTACCCTCCTTGCGGTTCTCCTAACGGATATAAATCCTAGCAAGGGTAATCTCTTTTATTTCCAGATCCTCAACTTCCAGAGTTATAATGGCATCCATTGGTACCTTATGTAGGCACAACCTAATAGGGAGCCATTCTTCTTTCCAGTCGCCGGCTCTCTTTATGGAGGTTTGTCTTTTTATACTCTTCTGTTTCAGGTTCTTCAGGAAGCACCGTTCTTTGTCTATCTACATAAGGCATGTAATAAACCTGTATAATTGTCCAGAGGAATGTGATGGTCTCTTCGAGGCGAAAGTTATTGGATAAAAAAAAAGAAAAATTATAGTTATGAAAAACGTTGGAGCCCGGTATAAACACAGACATCCAATTAAATAAGTTGGAAAGCTGTTTTGCAGTTTTATTATTAGTAGGTAATATTTCTCTAACAGTTAAACTGTAAATAGTTTCTCCATAAAAGGTAAAGTAATTAAAGATTAAATTAAAAAACAAAAATTAAAATTAAAACATAAACAACATACCAACTTTAACTTAAACACATATACTGTTAACCACATTTTGTTTTTTAAGACTTAATAGGGATCGGTAAACTTTTAGTAGCTCGCACATTTCCTTAAATAATTTCTATCCCGGAAGTAAAACTTAAATTTTAATCAGTTGACATCTGCATGATGGTATAGAAAGACCAATCTAATTAGAGATTTATAAATTATTTGCCACTTCTATAAATTTGTTTTATTGAAAACTAGTTTCGAATGTTATACATTCATGCTCAGTTCTAAAAAACACACAAACAATTCAAAATATAGTATTCAACTATATTTTGAATTGCTTATTTTTGAACTTTTTGTGTTTTTATGTGGTTTTAGAACTGAGGATGAATGTATAACATTCAACACTAGTTTTCAATAAAACAAATTCATAGAAGTGGCAAATATTTTATCAATCCCTACTTAAATTTTATTTTACCACCAATAGGTATTTTCTTTTAAACAATGCATTATAAAAAATACTAATTAATTTATAATTACTATCACACATGATATTTATGCCTTTAGTAAAAGATAGTTTTATTTAATAATAAAAATGTATTTGTTGTTTTGGCCGTTAGCACAAAGTATTAAAACACACAAGTAAAATCGTTATTTTAATAACTACCTTTTTAACATCGGTCTCTTTTAAATCTAGAGAGAAAGATTGATATTAATAGACTTTCGGTTTTTTTTGTATGGGTTTCTGTCGATGACTCCCAAAGATATTTTCAATAACATTAAACTCTTCTTATTTTTTTTTTGTTGTTAAATAATTTCTTTCTTTAAACTCCCAGCTCAAATCATTTCTTGGAAACAAATTAAACATAGAAAAGTCTTTTTTCAAGTAAGACTTTTAAATAAAGACTTTTTAAGTAAGAAGTTTAAATATGAAGATGCCTATATGCATATTATTTTGTATAAATCATCTTGTAATTATTAACTAAACTGCTAAGGACACGCTTACGTAGATGTGGAGTGTTATAAATTAAATAAGTGAAAAAAGTATTAAAATCTATTTGAGATGCCATTTTTTTCGGCGGGGATTTACTTAGAAGGCAAGTAATCAATTAAGTGTCTATAATCGCCAAATTGGGCCTAAGATTTAAGGATAAGAATGGAAATTGAACCAAAAATTATAATAAAAAGTATAAAACTGATGTTGGTGAGTATGAAAATCATATTTTTCAAAACTTCCAGGAGGAGTATCAGGGGGATATCCTCCATCCTATGTACGCCACTGTTGAGAAGCTTAGCATTGTTTGCAGTCTTGCTATAATAACATCATTTAAAAAAAATAATAATTCATTTAGAAAAGATAATCTCTATTTATTCAATGTAAAAAAAACAACTAAATATGTTGAACTTTCTATATGCATGTATATTTTTTACCTCTTTCTTTATTTTGTTTTTTACTACTTTCATTATTTTTTTTTTTTTTACTAACTTTCTTCATTTTGTTTGTTTGCTTCTTTCTTTATTTAATTTTTTACTTATTTTGTTATTATTCAATTTATCTATAAATTATGTGGTATCATATTTGTTCAATAGTGAACCTGAGCATATTAAAAATACCAACCAGAAAGAAAACTAAAATAGAGCTCTTTGGATACTTTCTTTTGTTATTAAACCAAAATATCGGTTAGCTTTATTAGCTAAATATCAATTAATAATTTTTATAAATAATTATATTTAATAATTTGGATTTAATTTCATTACACTTATCTCTTGGTTATGCATAGTTCTTTAATTTCTTATTTTTCGTTAGATATATTTCACAATTTTATTTGATATGCAAATTCCTTTTATATTGTGTTATTCTTATTTTTTTTTGTAGTATTATTATACCGTCTTATATTTTGTGTTCCTAATTCTATGTTTTCGTCTTGTTCTATAATACATTAAATATGCAGTATTTTATATATTACTTAATTATATATCATAATTTTTATATTTCTATTAAATTTATCTTTTCCATTACCACATTAATAATACATTATTATTTTTATGTATTCCTTTAAATTCTAATTCATTTCTTCTAATTAATTCTACTTATATTTCGGTGAAAGGTATGAATAATTAACATTATTTGTGATTTATATTTAACCTCATGTGACAAAAAAAGTTTGGCTTAAATGGTCTTAAACTAAATAAATAATATTTATTTGAAAATCGTATTTTAACATAGTAAATGCTCTCTGTTAATATAAAATAGTGATTTAGAAAAAAAAATACTTATAAAGGATTTATAATGATTTTTCAAAGTCTTGTAAATCGTCCTGCAAAATTTACATTTCATAACTTAAGCCTTTTTGACCAAACACCAGTAAATTGTTTCTTAACATATGCTTAATATTTCGTCTGTAAGTTTTTATTTGTAAATATCTAATTAATGTCGCAGCCTCCACATCATCCGAATAATAAACATTTAAAAAAATTACTGCAATTTTGCAATTATAATATTTTCGTTCATGGAACCGACCGATAAATGTAGCATTTAGCTGAAAAAGAAAATACCAACTGATTCAGCCAAATTAGTATTTTCAACTTCCTAAAAATACGGTCTAGAATAAAAAAAAAATATTTATATATATATTGACAGGGAAGACGACTATTTCCGCTATGATATCTATTAAGAGGCAGTGAATGGAAGAAGTAGAGACAGGAAGACAAACATCAGCTGGCTAAAAGACAGGCGGTTAAGTGCAGGTAAATACACCCTCCTGGTATAAATAGTATTCCCGAGCTGCCCCCTGAATACCAAGTAGGTCTTCGGCAACCTCCTCACGGCTCTGTTCTCTGACATATTGGGATCGTCCCGTCTACTCTTCCATAACAATGCCTATAGGTTATGTACTTTTAAGTGATATATGACTAATTAGTGTTTATAAGTAAATAGTAAAGCATTTATTAAAGGGTTCATCTAATTGTCGACACAATTTAATGTGCTCATCATTGATATCCCAACTACGAAACAAGCCCTATTGGATCCCTTCGCGGACGACATGGCTGTATTCACTTCATTCTGGAGTAGTGTTGTTATTAAAAATAGTTTAAAAAAAATAGGTTTCAGTATATAAGTAAAGATATAAGTTTCTATTCAAGTGGAAATTAAAGATAGGAATAAACAGAACGATAGGTATATTTTTTACAAAATAAAACCTGAATGAAATAATAATATTTATTATTAAATATATATATATGGCATCGTAGATCATATAGACTGAAACCTTTAAGATCATTTAAAAATTGGATTACGATCTTCAATTGAAATTTTGTCTAAACCCATTTTTGTAGTAACTTGAGTAAGCCACGCACTCATTTATTGATCTTATTTATATATATATATATATATATATATATATATATATATATATATATATATATATATATATATATATATATAAGATCAATAAATGATATGTTTATATATTAATAATATGTATATATGTAGATATGTATATATAATGATATATAATGATATGTCTCTATATATATATATATATATATATATATATATATATATATATATATATATATATATATATATATATATATATATACGTATAGTACATCATAAGGTGAACATACTAGGTGCAGCCAGCCATATAGGTAAGTCTGGACAAAGGTAAAAAGGATTACGCTTACTAATTATTAATAAGTAATCTAATAAAAAATAGTTTGAAAAAAATCAAATAAAAATTGAGAAATTAATAATTTAAACATGGAGTTTTGTTTGTTTGAGGATAATATCTACACACAACACTGTTAATACCTTCATTTTGATTTAAATATTTAAAGATTTTTAAATAATGTATCTAAATATTTATCCAGGTCAATAAATTCTGTTAAAAGTTATGTTAGGTATCACTCCAATGTTTTAGCTATCACAATTAACTTTCTTTTAATTTATAAGTGAACAAAAGATGCAGAATGCAATAAGTTGATGAAAGCCACAGAATCGTTGGAAAATGTTATTTACAATTTTCCATCTTGAAAAGATGAAAAAGTGATTTATAACATTTGGCCAACTGATAGTCATATTCTCGAATTAATCTAATTTAATATATGATACGAGAGTATGATGAAATAACAAATTTCAATGTTTTATTATATTCTGATAGAAGACAAAAACATACAACAAGAAAAAAAATGAATTAGATTATTGTCAACTATAAATAATGTTATAACTTAATATTTCATGAGTAGATACAAGTACTTGCAAAACAATTGCAGACATTATAATATAAAATACTTCATTCATTATAATACATGAAATTTACTTAGTAAACTTTAATAAAATACAAATTATATTATTTATCAACTTTAAACGTTAAAACGTTAAAACGTTAAAAAATTATCGAGAGGCACTGCTTGAAGGCTATCTGGCAATAAATTATTTTTTCTGGGACATTTCATAAATTGTTCCTGAGAAGCTATCCAAAATTCCCACCTTTTTTAGAACCAATTTTCACTCTTGACAACACCAAATAATGATAAAACAAAAAAAATTATTAATTTATATTCGGATGAATTACTATATTTCATTTTAAGTTTAAAATTTAAATAATTCACAGTACGATGTTCATAATATTACTACTGAATTTCAAGGTTGTTAGATAAAATCGTGGTGTGTCAGTATGTATATCGTAAGTATAGCTCAAAAACCAAAAGTCATATGAAACTGAAATTACGTGCTTATAGTAGATATATGCCTGGGATGTTACAGAAATTTGTTTTTTGTTTTTTTTACAGCAATCAGTACATCATTAGAGTCGTGCACTGTTAATACCTGATAAGTTAATTTTCCTCGATTCGAATGATTGATTCATGATAAAATCATGTACAAAAGCAAATAGATTGGAACGAGATAAGTCAGAAAGGATGAAATTTTATATTTATTCAGCTGAGATTATCACCGCAGATAATGACCTTATTTAGCATAATTCGGAGGCAAGTATGATTTATAAGTGATCCGGTCAAATTATCATCCGTTTAACAGTATCGTAAAGTGGATAAGGAATGGACAACTTGAGAGGATTATGTGTATAGGTATTTCTCTTTTCTTTTTGACCTTTCCAATCTATTCCAGAATCCTCTAATCCCGAGTTAAATATGCGAGGTCTCCTCCAAACGTTATGGACGGCCGGAATATGAAAATAAATATCGATGTTTGAGATTCACTTTAGTCTGCCAGATTAAGGTTTCTTTCGAAATCAGTTAGAATATCTCTTGCGCGGATATTTTTCAGACTCACCGATTTGGTAGTGGACCAACCAGGGAGATTTGACGGAACTGAAGATTCGAAGAGTTTGATATCTTATTCAACTTTTTAGTTCTTTCGGGTTTTTATGTTGAACTGTCACAACCAAGACAATAATATAATGGGAACGGTAATTAGAAAAGAAAACAATGTATTTCATTGTATCAATTTTTTTTTTTTCAATCATCAACTCTTCATTGTATATATATATATATATATATATATATATATATATATATATATATATATATATATATATATATATATATATATCACGAAAGGAGATCTTCCATCCAACTCATTTTTAGTCCCTTCCACATGGTTATAGGCATGTCAGCCATAGCCATGTGGAAGAGACTAAAAATCTTTTCTTTGAAAGATGGAAGCAGAAATAAAGAGTACGTATATGTTGGTCAATGGCTGTCGTAAGCCGGTGGTTAGAGTTTTTTTATTTACATACTATAGAGCTTCTGTTATTAATCCTAAATTTTTGGATTGAAGAGATTAAAGTTTTTATAAATGTGTGTTTTTAACTGAACCGTAATTCTATGAGGCTTATACACAAATTGGTTAAATAGAAATGGGAATGAATTTAGATTCTGACTAATTTTCAGTATTGAGGATTTGGAGAAAAGAAGGTACCCAGTAATTTCAGTATTTTAACCCATTAACGCTATGTCCTATTTATAGGACAGGAAAATGTGTATATTTTTATTTATATTATATAGTATTGTGCCATAAATTAAATGTCCATTGTTCCATACAACTAATACGAAATCAACTGTTTAATGATACAAATTTGATAATTCGAACAATTTGACTGGATAAGTAGAAAGAAAATTAGAAGGAAAATGCATCGAACTAAGGGAGTTAGGAATTACACACTTCAAACTAGAAATCAAGGAAAGAAAACCTGTCCTTTGTCGTGTAAGGATAGGACATTGCGAATTCCTACATAATTACTTACTGCGAGAACTTGAACCCCCAACTTGTGAAAGTTGTGTTATTCAGACAACAATAAAATAAACATATTTTGTAGAACTGCTTAAAATGTGTATAAATAAGAAAAAAAATAGAAATTACCCCAAAGTTGAATGCAAATAGGTTAATAAAAATGAAAATTTTTTAAATTTTTTAACACATTCATATAACAGAGTTCAAGGTGAAACTGTAGATAATGACTCCTCCTCCCAGGATCAATGCAACTAAATATAAAACAATGAATTAATAGTAGTAATTAAAAAAATAACATCACTTCAACCAAAAGCTGGTGGAAGTAATATCAACATTAAAATAAAAAAATCAACACGTATTTCCGTCACATTTAAAAATAAATAAATTGTAGCGTTTGAAATTCTCACGGGTTCAATGGTGAGGAGGTTGTATACTGCCATGGAGCATAGTACTACAGTTTGATTCATTTGATTCCTACGATTTTTGATAAGTTAAATCTGTAAAAAGTCAACGGAGTTTTTTGAGAACACTTTTTGCTAATTTTTTGTCATGGTTCTTTTCATCGGAGGTCGTCCTCCTATGCTAATACAAAACCTGAAATATTTTAATGAGCAGCAACTACCCACCTTTTTCTTGGTCAACTTATTTTTCTCAGTCTTCCATTTCCCATTCCACAACTTCTCTTGGTTGCCTGCCAGCATTCTTTCCTATAAGGGGAGCGATCGTTTAAATCAGGTAGACTGGAGTTAATTTAGTCTGTCATCAATATTTCTGATTTTCCATATTTTTAAAATATATATGGTTTGGAAAAAAAAAACTTTTTGCTGGGAAATTTAATTCTTATATTGGTTCACTTGAACACTCTGTTCAAATCGGTTTTAGGATAAAATTAGTCCTATAAAAACATTAAAGATAAAAAGTATGGTACTTATATTTATTTATTTACAAAATATGGAACCATTCATAATTGTAATATCTTTTATACATTTTACCGGAAACGTATATAAACTATTGGTACAAAAATCATAATTTTTCCCCTCACAAAATAGGACTATAATGTATATTGAATCTTTGAAAAAAGTTTATAAATATTAGTTTTACAATATTTATTAATAACTTTGGAATAACTTATCTTGTATATTTTTTTTTTCAAAAATGAACCTTTGTAATGGACCAAGAAAAAAAAATTAACCCATTCTCAAAATTTGAGCTTTTACGTCCCATGATAATAAAATTGAAAAATTGAATAAAAAATCCATTCGTCCGCCGTCCGCAGTTTTTCTTCGAGACTGCTGTGCTGAATTTTTTTTATTTTTTTCACTGAAGTCTATAGCAAATAGTAAATTAGTAAATAATATATAGTATAGTAGTAACAGTATAGTCATACTTAATAGTCAACGTTTCGCCAATTCAGGGATCGTCATGAGAGAAAAAGATAAGATCACTTAAATCCAGACCAGTTATTTACTAGTATTTGAGAGACCCGAGGTTTTGTTTTTTGAATATTCCAATAATTTTATAACAATATTCATTGTTTCTTTTTTCTGTATATAAATAATAAAAAATAATTAAGGAATAATAAAATGAATAAATCAAATCAAATTAAAGTCGATGATCTAACATATAGCTAAAGAACCTTACATATAAAACACAAAAAAACATTTCTTTTATAAGTAAGAGTACACATTCTCATTTAGTGTTTTTTAAAACCAAACTCCGAAGTTTTTTATAACACTCATTTTTCAATGTATATATAAAACTAAAATTATTTAATGGGTACCACAACGCGTTACTAGCCTTAAATTCTTAAATAGAAATAAACTTTTGTTCTTCGAGAAACACATGCTAGTAAAAGTGTTCTCAAAGGGTGACAAACAGAGGGAAAGGCTGACACTTTTAGAGCCGGACAGGTCGTAAAGACTAAACAAAAACTCATTTAGAACTGCCAAAAGTCGCCTCTTGTAAAGTGCTTGGAACTGGCCACCTACATATTAAATAGCCACCTCACGGCACCAGATAATGTAGTTAGCATTTATATTCATACGAAATATAATCGACTCAATACATATTCATGTAGTATGGATATTTTACAGTCCGCTAAATTATGGTTCTTGTAAAATTATTTAGTCATGGTTTACAACCGGAATATCGTAGGGACAAATAAATTAGAATTTTTTATATCTAGTTTTTATTAAAATCTGTCTAATTCAGCAATAAAAGAATTGTTGGCATCTTTTGAAATGTACATAGCATTCATATTCACAGCCATAAATATTTAAAAATAGTTGCTAAAAGCTTTATTGAAAGAATAAATTACATGTTATTTAATAAAATGAATAATTAACGATCAATTAAAGCATAGGCAAACAACTTACGGTGGAACATTAGGGGCGGAGCTTAGGCCGGGAGGTTGCGCTCAAGAAGGAAAAAAGCCTTTTCCCTCAACATAACTTCAAACAGCTACTTTGTCAAATATTGCATCTTTGGCTTCTTTTTTTTTTTAAACATTTTGATTTGTTTTTCATTCTTTCAATCGCGTGCACTAATTCGTTATTTAATTGTTATTTCAACAGCAAAAAGGTTATTATAGTTAGGCCGATGCGCACCAAACGTTTCTATCTTTAGTTGCTTTCCTATACTCATATAGTAAAACAAGAAAAAATCATATATCTATAATACATTTGTGAAAACTAAAATAATAATACCCTAAAAATGTGTTTTAATACATCAACATTAGTAGCGGCTTCAATATAGCGATGAACTGTCCTAATCTCCTATTTTTTTTTTAAATTCTCTGGGAATTTGTTCGGTATTTGAATTCGATCTAACTTTAGATTTCTAGGCTTCAGGATTCCGACTTGAGTTACAGAGTCAGACACAGTCTCACTATATTGATAGCAGACAATATCGGATTTTCAAAAAAGTCAAGTTTAAATTATCGTCGATAGATTGATGCAACCACTGATACTTCAACAACTAAAATATATGGTGCAAGATAAATAACAATAATGCATTTAAAAGAGCTGGGTCCCGTTGGACAAGCACTGGAGTAGGGCTACTGCGGCAGAGATGAAATACCTCCGGAAAATGGCAGGCAAAACAAGGAGGGACAGAATTAGGAATGAGAGAATAAGGAGAGACCTGGGAGTGACTGCACTGAAGGAAACAGTGGAGAGACGACAGCTGGGATGGTTTGGTCATCTGTGCAGAATGGATAAGGACCGGGACCCAAAGAAATTCTTTGAAGCCAGGCCTACCGGACGCCGCCCTCGAGGAAGACCAAGATTGCAATGGATAGACCATATCTCAGGGATTGGTGAAAGGAAGGGAAGGTCAATAAATGTAATGAAAGCGCTGGCTGGAGATCGAGAAGCTTGGCAGTCTTGGATCGGGGCACCTCCACGCTGAAAGGCACTAAAGGAGGAAGATAAAGAAGAAGAAGAAGAAGCATTTAAAATAAGTAATTAATTTTAAAAAACATGTATCTACTGTATCGATTCATGAAGTTTAATTCGTGTAGTTATTTATGAATCAATGATCCAGTCAACTATCGCTCATCCACCAGGTTTTCTTCCTTATTCATTGCAGAGTCATATCCCTAAATAATAGAGGCTGTGTTTGTACAAGAATTGAGCTCCAGTAGATAGAGAAGAAAATAAATTACTAACTGCGATTGGGATTTGAGCCTGGACTTGATATGTGTCTGTGTACCAAATCCTGCATCCTATGCGAAATAACCGAAAAACGTGTTTTTCTATGTACTCCAAAACGGCTCAATCGATTTTGATGAAACTTTCCGAAAATCTTCTCCCTAAAACTCTTCAAACTATATAAAGTACATCCTCGAGAAAAAGTAGAAAGAAAATTTGTAATTAAAAGGAATTCTCATTCGAGTAAGACTCAAAAAATATGTATTTTAAGGAAATGAATGATCATTTAAAAAACAAAAAAATGTTAAAAAAAGAAAAACAATTATCTAAATTCATCATCAATATTAAAATTGTCTGTCCATAGCTTCCTATGTTTAGCATGGGGGAATCTTTAGCAATGATACAGCGTGTTGGTGACTACATTTTCAAAGTATTTTCCCCATGTTCTCATTTACTTTTTTTTTAGTTTTTGAATAACTCGAAAACTATTAATCTCCCAGATTTAGGATGCTGCTCATTAGAAAGATATTTAAATTTTCTACAAAATTAAATTTAAAATATCTGATGTGGATACCGCATGACTTCCTTTTACGCCAATTATACTATAAATCGGTGGCTCAAAAACTGATCCTAAATTTGGTTACTAGTTTTCGAAGATAGTAGCATCTCAAAACCGACACTCGGCGTCGCGACATCATCTATAGCTTCGGTTCAGGTCTCATTCCGTTATTAAAGGTCGTTTTCTTTCTTCAGTAGGGATTTCTTCGTGTTCCGTAACAACATTAGAACTGTCTATGTCACTAGATAAAGCATTGGAAATCGACGGTTTCGACATTTTAAGCGGAAGAACCCGCTTAACTTACATCTTACCCTCCTATTGCAGACTTTTTCAGCTCACAAATGGGGAGGAAAATAGGATTTTATAAGTATTTTACACTCAATTTTAGCAGTTATAAACAAGTATTAAAATTGTTAATAATTAATTACTATTATCCAATTAATTTAATTAGTAATTAATTATATTAATTATTAATATTATTAAACAAGTAATAAAATTGTTTAATTACAGTTGAAAAAAATCGCGTATGCAAGCTTTATCACCAAACCGTATCGAGGTCATTTTTTGAAAAAAATTTGAAATTTAGGTTTCAATTGATTTTGAGACGTAAACATCACTTCTATCGATTCCCGCTCACGATATATCGAGAGAAAAAAATTCAAATGGTCTACAAATCAAATATTGATGACGACAGCACCAAAGACTAACGAATCTCAGTCGTCACTCTGGCCTTAAGCAGTGCTAGAATCCTTTAAAATATATTGTAATTATAAAGGTGTAATACAATAAAAAATAATCTTTTTTAAAAATATTGTTATTTAAAGAAAAATTTTTTCATGTGTTTCCTGTAAAGTTTGCTTAATGGTGCAAACAACTTTTTCAAAAAACGAAGTCGATATGATCTCCATATTAAATATTAATTTAACTTTTTATATTTAAAAAAAAAACACCTTTAGTATGACCTTCAAGCAAAGTACCCCTTTCGGCTCTTCAATTTCAACCAAAATCTCTTGTGTTATTTAAATAAATATATAAATTATAAATACCAAATTTGAAAAGTTTTGATTCAGGAATGTTCAAAATGGATGTTTCCGTTAAAATCTGCAAACCGAAAATTTTCACGATTACAATACTTCCTTTACTTCGTTCAAGGAAGTAAAAAGAGATCATAAGGCGAATTTACACCTGTTATCAACATATTTTGTTGTCAACCCTGCTTGACATTTACCAACAGTTTTAATCAATATTAGTGTATCCTCGCAAACAATTATTATACTGAACTTTTCAGCTAAAGGGGTAAGGAAAGTCGTGTTATTGGACATACCACATATTTTTCGATGTTATTATTCTCAGTAGACAACAGCTTCCGAATAATTCCGTCTTATTTCTTCTTATAGTTGCTATCATTGTAAATTATCATACAAATAAAGTTCTTCCCTATACATCTATCTTATAATGAGAGTTATATTCATATTATAGTGGTATCGTGGCGATTGAATAGATCTTGGACAAGGTGGTCTAATTGTGAAACAACCAGGAGCTGTTTGGACAGCGGTTTGCTTTGTTTCGTAAGCTGTTGATCGCTGGTAACAAAGAGAACCGGTTTTACAAACAATTGTGTAAACGCCACTTGTTTAAAAAAGTTTGACATTCAGCCAAACACTCCTTCCAGGAACAGGAGAAGTTTAGTATTTACAAAAGAAAGGGGGTTTAAAGAGGACTTAAGCTCCTTCTGGGATTAAAAAAAATTTCACAAACTCTCCGAGTTAACAAAGTATGGTATATTCAAAAAAAGTACTACATCTTAACTTTAATTTGGTTTGACTTTTTAACTTTTCCATGGGATAACGAAAGGTTTTTAGAATCATTATTTCTAATTGGATCGCTTGATATCGATAATGCTATAACAAAACTTCTAAAAAAATATTTTTTGCATTAAACATAAACATAATTTAGTCATTAATGAAGTTATGTTTGAGACCTGTTTTTTATTTATATTTCTAAGTATTTCATGGCATGTTTAAGTAACACCAGACCGGAATTAGGGAGGGGGACAAAGAGACACTTGCAGGGAGTATAAGAGGGCAAATTTCGAGCGAAGCTTTATTTTTAGGTTCTAAAAAAATATATTTGTTTCTACTTTTTTGTTGTTTTAACCTTAATTCAGTCAATAAAATGAGTTATGTGTTCGTCTCTTTGACCATCTTCTATCTCTCAGAGAATCATAATTTCCTCTTACTTTGAATGCTTATTCCGATGATTAAATTATAAATGCATTTATGGCTGAATAATTTGGGACTGTGTATCATAACTTTAATTAACTTTAAGAGGAAACAAGTTCCAAGATACGACAAATTTATTTTAATTTTATTTCCTGAAGGTAGGCCACATACGCTGATTTCTGCTACATTACTATGAGACAACAAATACTCTTCATCGACTGCGACAAAGAACCCCAGACCGTTACGGAGCCATACCATCAGGATCCCTACGACCCTAGATCGGCCTACATCGACCTTGCAATAGCAATAGCTATCCGGAACCTTATAGGGTCAACGCCGGCCCCTCGTGGGTGTTAACAGCCACTGCTCTTTCTCTATCTCTCCTCTCAGTATGGGATATATATGGCATTGGATTGTTATGTAGACCTTTCGTGTACCAATAGCTACGCTTTGTTGAATATAATGTCCTACCATATTCTGTCTGGTTGGAATTCTTTTCACGCCCACTATTCGTACTGCAAGGATAAAAATAATCTGGAAGGTGCTCCTACCGGCAGAGTTACCTGCTTTATCAATATTTCATAAAATAAAAAAGTTTATGATTATTTCTTCAGATTGTTGTTTTGGTTAGATTGTTCTTTTATTAGCTAATTAACTTAATAAATAAGAGCAAAAGCTCGAAAAAAATATAATAAATTGTTAGTAAAATATTATAGGAATATTTGTAGTTTATTAATTTCTGAATCGAAAGTGACCCATTATCATGACTTTACAGTCAATAGTTTAGAAGTATTACTGATTATGGACAAAAAATACAGAAAAATAACATTTTGCAACTGAACTATACACAGGGTATACCGCAAGTCGCGGAAAATATTTAAAGAGGTGATAATAGATCTGAAGAGCAACAAAAAAGTTCAGATTGACCCGTGACCCGATTCCACGCACAAAAGTAGGAAATTTATATTTCGTATTTTGTTGAGTAAGTCATGTTATTTGTTGAATAGGAAGCAATCACTCAAAAACTATTCAAGGTAATTTAATTCTAATTATACAGAAAACATCTGAAGGTGACAAATTTTCCTTTAAGAAATATAGTTTGGCTTCACTAATGTGAGGGGAATTCCGTAGGGACCAATAATGAAAAGTGTTTTTATTTTTTCATATCATTCTTTACTTTCTTTTCTTTTCTCATCCCACTCCTGAGCGACAGATACCCTATTTCGTGGAAAAATTCTACTTTTATTTTATTTTTTTTACGTTTTTGGCTTAATGCTTCCATTGAAGTCCTATACAGCCCGAAACTTTTATCAAGGTTTATCTTCGTATAAATGAAGTCGAGGATTTATCTCGAATTTTCTTCTGGTTTGCTAAAAAGTGTGATGTGGAAGTAGTTTTTCCGAAAAAGAAGAATTTTGGTAATGAAATTTAATAAATTCACTTTGTTTCTAGTCTGGAGAATAACACAGAAATATTGGATGTAATGCTTCTGTTTGAAATAAAACTAAACATTACCAATAACAATATAGGTAAATTAACCTAAACAATTCTGAATTAATTATGAAATGAATCTCTAGACCAATCCCAAATGAAAACTCGATTTTATTTATACCAAATTAAATCTTAATATAAGCAGACGTTTTGGAAGTGGGTATTTGTAGCCCAGCAGGGAGCTAAGAAAATATTCGCCAGTAAATATTGATTTAAAAAAACTAAAACTTTTCACTGTTGCCTCCCCTCCCAATTTTCGAAAGCCCCCCTACAATCGATTTAGTTAAGCCTAACTATATTTCTTAAAGAGAATTTTGTCTACTTTATGATGGTATAATTAATTACCTTGGACAGTTTTTCAGTGATCGCTTCCTATTCAGTCATCGCTTTTAAAAAAAACAACATAAAAGTTAACTTTTCTGCTTTCTGGAATCGGAACATGGCCTATATGAAATTTTTTGTTGTTCTTTCGGTCTATTATCACCTCGTTAAATATTTATATTTAAATACTCAATAATTTTTATGAATTTGTCGATATATTGAATTGATTCGATTTGAGCGAAGTTATTTCCATACTCCTTATACTCGCATAATCCATACACCTTATAAATCGCATCCCGTAATCAGATTACGACGACATTTTTGTCTGAAAAAATTTGGTTTAGGAAAAGTGCGTGAAGAATAAAGTAAAAAATAACCTGTGAACGTTTTGCCAATTCAGGAATCCTCAGGACTTGCTAGTCATAAAATCACAATAATAAAATAAAAATACGAGAGATAGTGTATACCATGTCAATATCTTAAAACGCTTTTTATCATTATCTTTATTATTTTTATCTTTATCTCAGGAGAGTATGTTTTATTATTTATACTGTGTATACTTATTTATTTAAAATTCTCATTCCTGTATTTTACTATTTTATAATCAGTAAAGCAAAAACAAATTGTGCAAAACACAATCATTGTAATTATTTCATTAAAAATGATAACTTAAGTCTGAAAAGATATACCACATTCTCGATTTTTATTAAAATTCTGTAAAAAATACAAAAACGCAAACCAATGACTTTTTGACACTATTTTTATTAAAATATATTTTGTGAAAACAGAATAGAAAAAAATGAAGGAAGTTACTAAAAAATGTTTGGCATACAGATGCTATGTATGCTGTCCTTGGTGCTAAAGGAATCAAAAACGAAATATTAAAATTTGTTTTTTAAGTAATTCTTTTGTTATCTATTAATTATCGTTATGTGAATATAAAAAAAGTGAACATAGACTTTCTTTTTATGTTTTATTGGTTTTATAAACCACATGTTTATTGGAGAAAGTCCCCGAAAGGTCTAAATATATAAAAGTGGCATGGGATAAGTAATACTTATAAATAATAAAAAGGAAATATATGTTCACTAATGATAAATGCTTATTTATTTTATATATATATATATATATATATACATATATATATAATGTATGAATAATGAATAATGTAATTCATTTGAAATTTATGAACAAATGTATAAACACTGATATTCAAAACAAATAAATATTCAATTATATCTCATAAATTTCAAAACCAATGTTTATTACTTTGTCGTTCTTAATAGTTTTTTGTTATATATTGTCTAATATATTGTGTAAAATAATTCAAGATGGAATGTGATTTTCATCCTTTTTTCTAAGATGTAAAAATGAATTAGATTTTCACTCATAATAAGTGAGTAAAGCTGTATAGACTAATAAAGTAGTAAAGTAATAAAGAGTAATTCATTTATTTAATGCGCTTGGATTTTGATGAGTTGTCAAACATTTAGAGAATTCAGAAGCTGCAAATGAAAGAATCACGAAACCATACATGATGATGATGTTTGGTGATTTTATCGTAGAATATGATAGAATAGACAATTTTATTGAGGATGTCTGAATAAGTGAAATGTTCATTAATTTTTATTAGGTATTTCTGAAAATAACCTTATAACAAAAACGTGAGTTACACCTCATGGTGAGCATAGTTCTGTAGATTAATTAATTTAAAAATAAACATGAAACTTCGAATGAATATAATATCCCAAATGGCATAGTTTCTTGAATAAATATCTCAAAATGTTCTATTGCTGAATTTTAGTTGTTATTACATTTAACTTTTTCTTCTTTTCTTTTTTTTTTTTTTTTTGTGTCCTCAGATAAAACTAATCGCATTTCATTCGCAAAAACTTTCATATATTGTCTCTGACACTAAGTTAAATGTTGTAAGTACTTAATAAACATAAAGCACTTGATAATTTTTACTATTTAAAAATAGTAAAATTGTATAAATGGAATCCATTGTCATTGGATATCTGACATAATATATAAAATAACGGTTTAAGCATCATTCTCTTAAAATATAAGTTGTATGTGACTTGGCTATGTAATAATCTACAAACTGTTTTTTTTTTTAAATAATGTACTTACAGTTGATTCTTGTAGAACAGATATCATTCAAAACTATTTTACAGTACTCACCTAAAAAAACAAACAATAATATTAATATATCAAGAAAAACTATGTATTTTTTAAACAATTACTTATTGCCTTTGAAAGTAGAAGATTGTATTCGTCAATAAAAAAAGGTTTTTAAATTTAAAAAGAAATATTAAAAATTGGACATACAAGAAATATATATATGAAACCATTTTTGAAAAGATGATTATAACATATTTATATTTTAATATTTAGATCTTTATTGTTTTTATGTAAATATTGTATTAACATGACTGCTGAAATATTTTTTGATGAACAATAATGATATTTGTTATTGGTTTTTAATAATAAAATTATTTGAAATATTCTAATAATATATTTTAGTGATATACTAACGTATTATTATTATTATAGTACCTTTTCTTATAAGGTGTACTTTTGCCAGTTTAGAGAGGAAAATTAAATCTATGCATGTAAATATGAATCTCTTTGTAATTGTTTGAATAAGAATTTAGTTATAGGATAGTATGGAAGATTTATAGAAGTCAGCATAACAGTAGCCATTGAGTTCTCGAACTCAGTACTACGTGATAAAGTTGTAATTTCAACAGTTCTAATTATTTCTTGGTCAATGACGGGTTCCTCTCCTTTGAATTCTCCCTTAACAGGACCTCCTTACTAGATAACTATCAACTGCAATAATATTTTATACTTTATTAACTATTAACTTTTATACTATATTTCCTCATTATTTCTTTCTTTTCGTATTGAAAAGCAATTATAATATCATAAGTATCATAATAATAAAAACCAGATGATATCTGAGGTTTCGGTTTTTGCTGTCAATGAAAATTTTATTGCTGAAATCATTTAAGATTTCTTATATCTTAAGCAATAATACAGATTGATAAAAAAAAAAAAACTGATTCTATTACAGCGGAAAAAGCTTGTGAAAGACTCCATATTTAAAGTAAATTAAAAAAGTCATTCAAAATCGACTACAATTTTGAGATTCCGAAATTCCTTAACGAATTTTGAGCTTTTTAAATTGAGGTGCTTATTACCAAAATTAAGCCTAATCGATTTTTTTCGATATAAAAACACCGAAGTTAGTGCAGTTATTTTCCTCCCCAAAAGAGCCTTAATATTAAAAATAGCGGCTTGAAAGTACGTTTATTTCCAAAACCGGCCTTGAACAGTATTTTATTTTGTTCCTGAATGTTTTCCGATTACCAGTTCATTTCGTTTCAAACTGAGAATCAAACCATTGTAAAGTAGGACATTACGTAAATCGTTATTTTCTTTCCAAAAGCGGCCCTAATTTTCTAATCTTTCTACAAATGGCCCTCTCTTCTGTACTTTTTTTTTTCTAAATGGTATTAATTTATTGTTTCTTGTTTTAAACCGCGCGGATTTTCTGTGGTTGATAAAGGGCTTCAAAATTGGTAAAATAATTCGTCCAGGTCACTGAACCTAATCAAAATATTTCATGAACCATTTCTGTTTCACTCACTGTCAATGCTTTGTTTGTTTTGGTGTTGTGCAGAGGTTTTTTTTTTATTTTGTGAGGAGGCTAAAAAATAGGTAATTTAATTATGTCACATGAAAGATAAGGAAAACCTATGAAATAACCGAGTCTCTTGTTGTGAGCGTAAGAAAAAAATGTTCTCAGCCAGATTATGGGCTAAAACCCTTGAATGACGCGAAAGGTAAATCATGGAATCACGAAAATGATTTGGATTTTTATAAAAATCTTTTCAGTCGTCAGATAATTTCGAAGGAAATTAATACAAGTGTTCAAATTGTAGATGAAGTTGAAAACGATTTGGACGAGATTATTTCGGATGATGTTGATGATTATGAATACGTAATACTTAGTTAATAATAATAAGTTGTAGTTAATAATTTCTAATTTTATACTATTTAATGGAAAATAAATGTTTCCATCTTATATTATTATCATACTATCATAATAAACTGAAAGTTGTGTGATGCGTATACCAGATTTTTTATTGTTTTATAATAAAATAAAAAAAATTGTCACTTCTTTTTGAGGGCAGTAACTAATGTTAACTAACTAATGATGGCGATCAAAGTATCCCTGAACCTTCGATCTCTCCAAAATCAAAAGAAGCTCTTGAAAAGGTTTTTGGTTCATTGCATTAAACCAACTCAAAGATTGTATCCTACATCAATTATAGCATTTATAACTTTTTTGTGACCATTTCATTTTGTGCTCTTTTGAAAGTTAAATAATGCGATTTTAAAAACTTTCATTTGCTAAATGTTGTGCTGACTGATACGGAAATAGCAAATAAAAATATTGATGATTAATACATCTACTAAATGATATCATCCTACTATTAAATTACTTAGTAATTAACCAAGTAGCAATTGAATTATTTGAAATAAATTTTTAATTATTTTAAATTACATTTACAGGGAAAATAACATAAGATCTTAAAAACAAGTTTAAAAAGTTGTTCTCATACATAAATAAAATAATATCAACTTACTTTAAAAAGGTTTTGTATAAAAAATGAATAAAGCAAAAATGAGCTAGGTAAAACGAAAAGCGTTTCAGATTGGGATTGACATTCCATAATCCAAAGTTATTCAGTCCATCATTTCAGTCTTCAGTTCTTACTTTCTGCAAAATCTTGATCAGTTTTCGCTCCACATGCTCCATTTTTCTTGCTTGAATCCTCATCTACAATAACACCTGATACCAGACTTGAACGTGTGGGCTGCCCTTAACATTAGATTGGAATTAGGTTCTACAAAATCTCCAAACAAAAATTTCAAGAAAGATCGTTTATTAGAATTCTCCGTCGCTATTGTGAATCTGCTATATCGAATTTCCAAAATTTGAAAGAAAAAAACAAACTTCATATTCCAAACTACATCTAAAATGATCCAAGCGATTAACTATTTGTCTTTTATTCAACTGTCTTCAAGTATGATGTATGGTGTCATTGTTAAACCATTATATCGGATTTTCGAAAAGGATTTTAAAATTGGACTTTAGGAGCATTCATTTTGGACTGTAAAGGGTGGAATTCGATCCTGTGAGATTTTTATTGCTAATACAACTCAAGCCATGTACACACTTAACAAAAAGATTCGTATAATATTATAGTTTTAACACTATTTTTAGCTCACTGCATTTCAATGTCCAGACACCTAGCAGCATATTTAAACATTTCGGATATAAAATAATAAATCGTTTGAGCCATTTGGTTCAAGAACAGTCAATGATTATAACTCAAGCATACAATATAAACAAGCTCGATGGACGACAGCCTCTTTAATTCATCCTTTGTTCCGAACCCTTATATTTCTATGAGGTCTTTTGTTGACATCCCCACAAGCCTAGCTTATTTCTTACGGCTAAGCTATCTATTGCTAAATATTCCTAAAGGCCATTATGGGCCCAAAGGGGTGTTCTTATAAAACGATACATAAACCCAATGGACGATATTTTTGATATAGAAAATGGACGATATTTGTAAATGTAATTTTTCACGCAGGAAGTGAAAAAAGTTTTAGTATTTAGTAAGTCAGAGTTTTATCCTAATATATCCACTCATGTCTTCAATTGTAAGTATACTTTTTATTCATTTAAATAAAATAAGTGAATTAAACATTTAATGGACGATTTTGATATAGGAAATGGACGATATTTGTAAATGTAATTTTTCACGCAGGAAGTGAAAAAAGTTTCAGTATTTAGTAAGTTAGAGTTTTATCCTAAGATATCCACTCATGTCTTCAATTGTAAGTATACTTTTTATTCATTTAAATAAAATAAGTGAATTAAACATTTACTGTTATTATTTTTTATTAGCTAATGAAAACTCAAAACTTATTCATATAGTTCAGTGGCTAAGTCGCTAATCTCATTTAAATGGAATCCTAAACGCTTCAAAATAGTTTTAAATTGTTTCAAACTATACCATTTGTAATTGGGTTATTAATTGCTGAGGTATCCTATAAATCCATCCTGATACCGGATTGTTGGCGCTTCAAAGGAAGAGTATGCTCAAACATTTAAAAACATCAAAAAAAGTCTCGTTTAATCCAAACCTGCTCCACGAGTGTCCCAAATTCTGTGATAATCCTGATAGTTTCCCTCCCTAAAAACTAGCTCTACCGATTCGCTCCTGAATTGCTTCAGGAGTTTATGGGGGTGATAACAATGAACTCGCAGGATATAGAGGTTTGAAAATTTCGAGAAAAAAAACTCTTGATTGAGATTAGTTGAAAAACACATTTTTTCAAATCTACTAGACATGTCACAATCGGCGAAATTATTAAAGGAAAAAATTCAGATACTTCAATTTATACCTGATACTAACACATCAGTTTGCAAATCATGAACTAATATAACTATTTTTCACATAGTGATGAGTCAGTAAATTATACTAACTATATCAAGTGTTCAAAACGGCTTGTAGATAAATAAATAAATATAATGTATATAAATAAATTAATGTAATATAAAAACATATAATATATATATATATATATATATATATATATATATATATATATATATATATATATATATATATTGTAGTATTTAAGATACGGTTCACCTCCGATGCGCCCTTTGGTTGTCGGTCGCTTCTCTTGCTGTCTGTTACCTTAGACACACCGTAAGGTTACCTGGGTTGTGAGAGGGATCACTCTCGGTCAAATAATTCACCTACTCTCCACTATTCTCCTTGATCCTGAAGTACTTATAAGAAGGGTGAAAAGATAAGAGGGTTGGAAAAGGGGTAGCTTGCCAGTGCGACGCTGCCCTTACCCAGTTGGGTGGCTGCCGGGGTTAGTCCCAAGGGATACGTATGGACCTCGGCAGCTGTAGGCGCTAACTAAGCAAGCAAGGAAGCCCGGGAGCAGGGGTTCGAGCCCAACTACCCGAGGGGGGAAGGGATAGACGGGATGGCCGAGTGCGGGGTACGAGCCCGACAATCTCGAAGGACCCTGAGGACCGGGGTACGAGCCCGACCACTCAAGGAGGAAGGAAGGTATAGAGGTATCGAGTGCCGGGGTGCTAGCCCGACAATCCCGAAGGAAGGAAGGAGGGATAGACGGGAGGGCCGAGTGCGGGGTACGAGCCCGACAATCTCGAAGGACCCTGAGGACCGGGGTACGAGCCCGACCACTCAAGGAGGAAGGAAGGTATAGAGGTATCGAGTGCCGGGGTGCTAGCCCGACAATCCCGAAGGAAGGAAGGAGGGATAGACGGGATGGCCGAGTGCGGGGTACGAGCCCGACAATCTCGAAGGACCCTGAGGACCGGGGTACGAGCCCGACCACTCAAGGAGGAAGGAAGGTATAAAGGTATCGAGTGCCGGGGTGCTAGCCCGACAATCTCGAAGAAGAAGGAGAGCTTGATAGTGCAACGCTGCCCTTACCCTGGGTTAGGGTGGCTGCCGGGGTGAGTTCCAAGGGATAAGTATGGACCTCGGCAGCTGAAGGCGCTAACTAATCAAGCACAGGAAGGGTAAGGTAGAGAGAGAGAGAGAGAGAGAGAGAGAGAGAGAGAGGGGTAGGTAGGTAAGGTTGGAAAAGAGAACACTGGCGGACAGCCACACGTGGTCTTGCCAAGCTTCGACCCGGAGGTGTTCTGATCTGGCCTTTAAATCGGAGCTCTATTTATACCAGTATGCAATGACTGCTGGGTAATCTCTATTTCGAGAAGTCTAACATATATATATTTTTCTCGGCCATATCAGTACACCTTTTGGTCTTATTTTATTTGTATAAGTACAATATTCATCACATTACATTTTAAAACACATTTAAAAATAAATAACCCTTTTACATATAAATTAGTCGTCGATAAAACAAAGCCTACTAAAAGTACAGTGAGTTAGTTCACTTGGTGGCGGACAGATGGCGCCCTCAACCCACTCTTGCAGCCCACGGCTCTCGTCATTTCTATGCCAGCTCTTGACGGAGCAGGTCGTTCAGCTGGAGGGCGGCCTAGTTCGGCCGGCGGTCGCTAGATAGTGCTGCTACCCCTTTCCCGTAGTCCACAGCCTTTGATCGAGAAGGTTCTGCCGGCTTGATTAACAGCTGTTCCGCATGTTACAATGAATTACATTATCTTTAGTATTTAATTAATTTAACGTGTTCTTTTAAGATATTTCACGTATAAATTGTGAATGACACAGCAAAAGGGCCTTTTTAAAGGTATTATATAATAAAGAAAACGGGCCCTATTTTAAGATGCTACAATATATATATATATATATATATATATATATATATATATATATATATATATATATATATAATATGCTGCCATTTTTTCCGTACAGAGGAGTAAGAGTTGATAGCAGTAGTGGGTACAGGATTGATAATATTTTGTTATTAGGTTAATGATGGTTATTAATGACATAACCATGACTCAAGAAGTGCATGTGTATCATTCCATGTCAAATCAACCTATCGTATATAATGAAATCCTTATGATATCGGGAAATCACGAATCGATTTATGTTAAAAATTCGGATATCATCAATAAGATTCTATCAATTATATCTATTATCAATATGGTCCATTATTAGGTTACCGAGATGGCTGATCATGAAAAAAATATTTTAATTTTAAGATTTTAATATCGCGACTTCACGTATCGATTCATTTTAACATTTTGGATATCATCGATATGGAGGTCCATTATTCAGTTACCGAGCGTGCTAATCATGAAAAAAATATCAATTTTTAAATCGGGACTTCATTGTAAGGATTTCAATTATATCTATTTCTTAAAAGTAGAAAAAGCATGAATCGAGTAATTACGATGTGTGGGAAGAGTAGGCTTGTCTCTTCAGGCTGATCCCAGAGCTACTGTTGAGAGCTATCCCAGAGCTATCGATGCAGATAGGAGGTCAAAGAGAGACCAGCACACTATTATTTCTTTATAAAAAATAATAATAATTAAATAATTAAATATGTTACGTAAGATCTCAGATCGCCAAACCGAGCTCTTCCTTTCCACGTATTCACTTACAATTAGACAGATCTTTTCTAACTACCTATCCTATCCAAATTATATTCATCCTAATATATATCAATTAAGGTCTCTTCTTAGCTAATCTCGATGAAGCTCTTATTATGATAATGACACTTATTATTATACTTGTGTATAAATGTCGATATCCAACTCTGACAAACAATAATTCGGAAGGTTATGAGCTTAGTTCCTTACTATCCACGCGTGAGAACTAGCATCTGGTTTGATCCTACCTATTTAGGTAACATATCATGGACTTGTTTAGAAATACTAAATTTAGAATAAAGTTTTCCCAGCTTTTAAGCCTTGCTTCATGGAGACATATCGCACTCCACAATGAGTATAAGATTAGACCACCCAATACCCCTGTAATGAAGCCAGGCTGACATAGGGCACCAGCCCCGAGTATGGTCCGAGCCTTGCAGTGTGACAGCTTCATCGTCACCCCGGTCACAGCTGTCTTGCTCAAATTAAGATGAATGTCGTTTCAATTATCTGTGATCGTTTAATCATTCTCAACGTCACAAGTCGTTCCTGAGCAGTTTGGAAAGTTTGGGACTTCACGTTTCAAAATATTCTATTAAAAATCAGAAACTTTATATAAGCTTTCATATAAGAATAGATATACATAACACCACGTAAATCCTTAATCTTGAATTACTGGAGAAACAGTGTGATACCCCATTACGGAATTAAAAAGATTTTTCAAACATTGGATCACGACATTAAAAACGGGCATACAGGGCCATTTTTGGAATACAATAACTATTTATTATTAACAAGAATTTATAAATATAAACTAAATAGTTTATTCGCAAATTTATTACTAATCCAAACATAGTTTAGATGCATGCTAAAAAACGATTGTGATTTCCTCCGTTTCACGCCCTTACGCTGATCGTCAAGCTATCGTCAAGGAAACATCAGTATGCCCCAACTTTCAGTGGTTGCTTTCCAGTTCTTCTCCGAGTAGTGATGATGAGCATGTGTTTGTTATATTAGCACTGCGAACGACTCGTGTGCGGGATGTCTTAGGGCGTTATTACATCAAAAATTAATTAAAAAAACCAAAAATTATGCCTACAAAGAGATAATTACACACAGATGCATTGGATTACCTCTTGATTTGCATAAGGACTAAAATTAGACCATGAGAAAAAAAAACTACCTCGTTAGACTTTCGTCATATAGAAAGTCTAATGAAAGCAAATTGTGGTAATTTGTTTTTCTAAAGGAATTAAGGGTCAGCTGTTATATAAATAAATAAAAAGGCTTAATGAACCCAGAGTTTCGATGCCGACAACCTCCTTCCACTAAGCACCATCAAAACCTAAATCCTCAGGGTTCGAACTGGCGCAATCTATGTTAGCGCCGACCATCCTTTTAGTGATTCGCTCGTGGTTCATCCCGAAAACTTTACCCACCCGTTTCAATCGCCGCAATCAGCTCAATTATATTTATCGATTATAATTTGGCGTTTTGTTGCCGCCTAATTTCTCCGGTTGACTCATCCTTTTTTGGTACAATTTTTCTATGCAATACTTTTCAGAAACTTTTAGGCGTTGTTCTTCTCTTGATGTAAGCGGTCACGTTTCACATCCTTAAAAACTAAAAGGAAGTATAATCGTTTTGTAAATTCTAATTTTTACGTTTCTGGAAAGACGTGACGAACTAGTAATTTTGTAACTGTGAAATAAAAAGCATTACCCGCCTTTAATTTCATCTTGAATGTCGTTTTTGCTATTGATTGATAATCCAGATAGAAGGTACGACATCAACTATATCTCGTACTTAAATGTCTCTAAGTATTCCAATTTTTCCCAGTTAAATCTATATTTCCGACGGTCAATTAGTACCCTTAAGTTATTCCATCTTTTTCGACATCTTCTTCCACAGCCTACCCGTAAGCTCCTCGTATCCTCCCTTAACTTTGATTTTACTTTGGCTGTGTGGTATACGGGGAGCATCGAATGTACTTGAAGACAGATTGAAACAAATCATGAACTGCTTTTTAAGATTTGTCTTCAGTCCCCGAGAAGGTCTCATGTCCGCGAGTTAAAGTGACTCTTGCCATCCATCCGTAGACAATATTTCCTATACAAAACCATCAAGATCCAGCATCCTTCCTTCATCTGCACTCTCCCTCCAATAGTTCACATCTTCGGTCCACGTACAGGAAACAAGACCCCGCCTTTCTGATCTCTATGCTCTTTCCGCCAGAACCAAAACATTCGAACGTTCCTTTCCTTCAAATATCCGCCCTGCTTCTTCCCTCATTCAAACCCCTCCTTTTCTAAAACCTTCTCTCTTTACTCTTGAAGATGCTCTCTATTTACAAAATTTTAATTTAAGATCAACATATTGATCTGAAGTAAATTATATAATTTAATAATCAGTTGACGTCCGCATGATGGTATAGAAGGATCAATCTAATTAGGGATTGATAAATTATTTGCCACTTCTATAGTTTTCTTTTTATTGAAAACTAGTTTCGAATGTTAGACATTCATCTTCAGTTCAAGGTTTAAATCGATTATATCAAACAAAAAACTTTTCTGTTTGTTATAATCGATTTAAACCTTGAACTGAAGATGAATGTCTAACATTTGAAACTATTTTTCAATAAAAACCATATTATGGAAGTGGCAAATAATTCATCAATCCCTAGTTAGTGCTCTGTTAAGAAGATTCAACTTGTAAATTCATTATTAAGGGAGTTATTCTTAAGGGACCTAGTCCCAGAATAAAGTTCTTTTTCTATCTATCAAACTATCTTTATCACCAAAATCATCGCCATTTTTACAACTATATTTTATATTATATTTTATATTTATATTTTTGTATTATATTACAACTATGTATGTTTTATCCCTATTTATTTCTATTATTAAATTACTAGCATTAAATATCTACAATAAAACATCTAGAAAAGGATAAAGTTGTATAGAGCTGGATGTAATTATATAATACTTTGACACGAGCTATATCTATAGTATACTCGCAATTCCACGTAAGTTCCTATTTATTTCAGTATCACTTACAGTATATGTTTTGCAGGTATACTGTCGATATCTAGTCTTATTATAAACATTTGTAATAATTTTGATAATTAATCTAATAATAAATCTTTAGATTTAAAAATAACAGTATTCTACCGTAGACGCACTAAAACAGTTATGACAACTATACACAAGATGCCAACCGACGAATGTGAATCTTTGATTGACGTTTCAACGCTTAATTTTGTGGAACAAATGCGTTCTATCTCCGAGCTAGCATCCGCCGACTTTGATATGTAAACTCGTCAATTTTTTTTTCCTTCCCTTAAAGCTGTAACGAATCAGAGGCTATTGACGGAGTTATATTTTTAAAGGGTTAACGGTCGTATTGGCTAGGGATATGTTTTAGGCGGTTTTTTTTTTTCATGAGAATGACCACAGAGAAAATGTGTCAACCTAAGACTAGAAGGTGACAATTGAGGTTGCTCTTCTCAGAAACATTTTGTTAAGGCAAGGAACGTTTTGCAAAATAGTGTATTTACAGGTTACGCCTTGTAAGAGCTGTCAATTAAGAAATGGAGAATTCATTTTTTTATTTCGATATTTCATTTTTTATAAACAATTCACAAGGTTTTCAACTATTTGGATAATTTCGCCTTGTGCCAGAAATGAAACAAAATTTAATGAGATAACAAAATTTAATTAATTACATACAATTACGATATTAAAAACATTGTAATTGATCATAAAATTACAAAACAATTGTTTGCAACACAGTGTGATATTTGTTCATTTTGTGTTAGCTAACATGACGCAGCAAGGACATTCTACTCCCCATGCAAATTCGTAGAGAGGGCGTAGTTGTTAACCATAGTCACGTGGTCGCCTCGCTGCACCGCCATTTTTCCAGGTAAGTTTAACTATTTCTAGAAACTACCGGGTCTATGACACCCGGCTGGAACAGACTGTTGGTCTGTTGAGGGTACATTGTTCCCAGGTGGCAGGTACCTTCCACCTTATTATCTTCTTTCCAACAGGCCCTGCAACCTTTTTCAATTAAAATTAATTAAGAGATATTTTGAAGAGAAATCGGTTTTCAATTTTTCAAAAGATCTTGTTCAGACAGACAAATAAAGTAACGATATTCTTTTCAATAATGAAACTTTTTAATCCACAAAAAAAAAAAAATTTAAACACCTCAAAATTTGAGGTTTTAGTTTTTAAGACAAGTGGAATTAAAAAATCATATTTAATACTTTTATCCGGTAATACTGGTCTGATTTTTTTTAAATTTAGCACAGGCCACTCCAGGATGATACCGGCAACACGACATTACTATCTACTCTTTCGTTTCAAAATGGAAGCCGATTAAATATTTCATGCGTCCATATCTCAATGATTTATGAAAACAGAGTAAAAATAAAAAGTTATTTGTAATCATTATACCAAAGCGTTTATAAAATAATAATAGTAAAATAAAAAAATATTCAAATAATTTTTTTTTTTTTTGAGGAATTTATAACTATTTGAAAATAATAAACATAGTGTAATAACTTGCAGCGTTCTTGCTTCTAGACCTTAGAAACAATTATCTTCAATAAAAATGTTGAAGAAGTGCTTAGAAAGGGAAATCTTCAACATGTGGAATTGAGATACCCAGTGTGGAACAAGTTGTCAAAATAAATTATGAGAAACGTTATAGGTTAAAATATTATAGAGCAGAATCAAGTGGAAATGTTCTGGTACTCATAAACAATATTCTATATTTCATTATGCAATGAACGGACCCTTCTTTAAAGAACTGAACTCCAATGTAACAATCATTTAGGAGATGATATTTAATTATTAGATGTAGAATCGTATTAGTTTGTAGGCTAATACTAAATAAATTGATTACATTGGAAGTTAATTTTTAGTGGCCCATCACATAAGAGCATAAATTATTGTTATAACAACGACATTATTTATTAAAATAATTTATAATGAATATAAATATTTTAAAACGTCGTCTTTATATAATTTTTCTTGCCGTATTAACCATAAAATATAAAATTATACTATTATATTAAGGGGCTGTCGTTTTTCGTTTGTAACCGCTAACAGCGAAAACAACTGAACTCTTTACTAAATTTTAACTATCTAATCTTCCCCGGAAAATTTAGCAATAATAATATATACCGATTTTTCAATCATATGCTATTTAAAAAAATGATTTATAAATAGTTTGAAATTATTGATTGAAAAAAACAAACAAAAATAGTGTGAAAACAATATCTATTTGAGTGAAACTTTATTGCCGTTTAGATAAATTAATGGCCGTTGTGATCCTGTTCCCTGAAAATGTCTTCAAGAAATGATATTGAACAACGTTTTATTTTAAAAGTTATTTTGCATTTTGTGGGGCCAATAACCTAAAAAATACGGGCTATTATAATCTGTATTTTCATTGTATTTAATCGTTTCTGAGCAGTAATTGTTTGCTACAATCTTCTTTCCAAGATTTTCACTGAAATAAAATGGAATAAATATTATGTTTTGTATTTTTTCCTAACGATTTAAACAGTCCTTGAAACGGCCATAGTTCCCCGAACAATAATTAAAAAATCTGATGTAGACAACACATGACTTCCTTGTACATCTATTAAACTATAGATCGGTGGCTCAAAAAGTGATCTTGAATTTGGTTACTTGTTTCCCAAGATTGCAGTATCTCAAATACTATCTCAAATAATCGGCTTCGCGACATCCATTTATTGACACACACATAGTCTTCTTTCTGGAGGTCTCATTCCACGAAGAGATTTCTTCGTGTTTCGTGACAACATTAGAACTGTCAATATCACTAGATAAACCATTGGAAATCGACAGTTTCGACATTTAAAGCGGCAGAACCCACTTAACTTATATCTTATTCTACTGCTGCAGACTTATTCATCTCAAAAATGGAGAGGAAAACCAGTATTTTACCCTCAATTTTAATACTTAAAACAAATAATAAAAATGTTTAATTGGAGTGGAAACAAAATCGAGTTTATAACCTTTATTAAAGAACCATATGATTTCTATATTTAATATTAATATAATTTTTTATGTAAGTTTATTATGACCTTCAAGTAAAGCACTCTTTTCGTTTCATTAATTTTAACCAAAATCTATTAAATACACTGACGTTGATATAAAAGTCCTATTTACCAAATTTGAGATGTTTTAGATTATATTTTAATATACTTTTTGATGAAAGTCTAATATGACCTTCAAGTAAAGTACCACTCCCGGTCTGCCAATGTTAACCAAATTTATTATATTATTTATATTAATATGTAAGTCTTATATACGTAATTTGAGAAATTTTTCATTATATTTTAATCTAATTTTTTATGAAAATCAATAATGACCTTCAAGTAAAGTTCCATTTCCGGTAATCATGTAGTGATCAGCAATGGAGGTTCACAACTAGATTTTTCAGAAATCCTAAATACAAAATTTCAATTTTCTACTACTAACCGTTTTTATGCGAGGTACGCACTTACGAACGTACGTACAGCCGTCACGACGAAACTAGCCAAATATCGATTTGATCAGGGATGGTCAAAATGGATATTTACGTTGAAATATGAAAACCGAAAATTTTCGAGATTACAATACTTCCTTTACTTCGTACAAGTAAAATACAAAAAAAAAAAATTGAGCGAAAGTGCCACTAAATTAATATAAAGAAGATGCTGCAGCTGAAAAGCTACAAATGGCAGCAGGAAGGAAAATAAAATATCGAGCTAACGTGTCAAATAAAACAAAACAAAGAGAACGTGTAGAGAAAATTGAAAATCAGAGGGATTATCGTGGTGCTATACGATTATGAAAAATAACTTTTTAAGAAAGTCAAGAAGATATTTTAAGAACTGGAAATCCTAATCATTAAAGCATTTTCACATCACCGAGGGAAACGTCGAAATATAACTTATTCAGAAGACCTATGAATTTATTTTTTCTCTTTTAATAATTGCATTTTTAATAAAGGTCAATAATTAATTTGACAATAAGTATGTTGATTGAATTTTGAGAATCCATTTTTTTAGAATGTTTTTTTTTTGTGTTTTTTTATTTGATATATGCAATTACGTAACCTGATAGGTACTGTTAACATGATAAACTATGTCAGATAGGATGGAATAAACATTAAAAATAAGGAAAAATTCTGCCCCAAAACACGATACAGCTAATGATACCAATAAATTATCTACAATACCTTTGTTTCTGCATGCTCATGAACATTTCCTGATATTACATTCTCGGAATCTTTTAAAATCTTCTGAGCATCCTCAGACATCTTTCCAATTGGTAGCCATGTTGATTCCAAAATAATTGCACCATTTTTTGTGTAATGAAATTGGCATGTAAAACTAAGAGTACAGTGAACAATTCAGCCGTTTCATAACAAATTTGTTCAAATTTTGGTGAGGCAACACTTATTCCACACGAAAGAACTTGCAGTATTATGTAGAATCTTTTTGTAAGTTGAGGATTCAACTTTATTTACATCATTAGAAGTACCAAACCCATGCTTTGGTACATCTTACGTCAGGCCAAGCTCTTTTTTCAAGCCATTTTAAACTGTTATTTTCCTTTCAGCCATTTTCATTTTATCATCAACTCCACTTTTTAAAGTCTAGACGATAAGATACGTAAGGAAAACACTCCATGAAATGGATCCATGCATGTAAAGTGCAAAGCCCATATATAGTTCTATTTGGACGTATTTCTTCATCTTATCTGACATTATAGTCAGTATAGACCCCACAAAAACATTTGTAGCCATATCTCGCTTGGGGCCAGAACTTCATTATGCTTTTTTTTTTACTGGAAGCCTTAATTTAAGCATTAAACTATTTTTCAATGAAATTTTTTTTTTGGTCTACTCATTGAGAAAAAATCTATAGCGAAATACGTGTTGTGCTTCGTCAAAAGCGTAAAAATTGATGCATAGTTTTAGAATTTTCATAGTAAAATCTGGAAACAAAACTAAAATTTGACGCAGACCTCGCACTTCAATATTTATATATTGAGATATTGTAATTTTGACGACACTTTTTGAATAATTGTAAAAAATCATCAAGTTGTGATATAAAACACTATATTTTTTAAAACTTATCTAATATAAATTAAAAACAAAGAGAAATACAGAAAATATTGATATATAGAAGAATTATCAGAAAGCATATTTTTTTCTGAAATAACCAAAAAGAATTACAAATTTTTATCAAATAAAACTTAACTACAAATTTGGTAATCTAAAGATTAAAGCGAATTTACTTTGGAGCAAAATGGCGTTTAGAGGGTTGCTTTGTCATAAATATAGCATTTCCAAGTCAATTGTAACCTTTTCCAAATCAATTGTCACCTTTTCCATTTCAAATGTAATCTTTTCCATTTCAATTCGAACCTTTTCCATTTCAAATGTAACTTTTTCCATTTGAATTGTAACCCAACCGCACATGAATTAATTCAATATTATTTATTTTATTATTGAAAAATAATTATTTTAATTACAATAATGACTTTTGAAGTCATTTCGGCATATTCTTTCGACATTTTTTTTCGTTTATTAGATAATTGATGTGCTAATTTCAAGCAGTTTAAATTGTTGAAATAAAATTGTAGTTTATTTATTTTTAAATATTTATTATTGTTTATTTATTTAGTGGGAGGAGGGTGGATTTCATCGATTTGGTGATCGTTCATGTTATCGAAATTTTTAATGTCAAATTTACTACCGAAATTTTGTTCGACCTCGAGTATTTCTACTTAATTATTAGTTTTCAAAATTCTTCGGTATAAGCATCGTTTACTAGATTTTCAAGGGCGCTATTTCCGAATTCACTATCGGCTTTCCGATCGCGCATGCGCATTTATCTTTCCGTTGCTATTGAAGATATCTATGATAAAGGGATCGTTTATTAGGTTTCGAGGGTTCTGATTCCATTTCTTGAATTGGATTTAGGATCGCGCATGCGCATTGCGCTTTTCCGTTGCTATTGAAGATTTCTATGATAAAGGGATTGCTTAGGGGGGCTAAATGGGTAGGGCAACGGGAGGGCTAGAGAGGGAGATGGGTTCGGGAATCTCCCCAACTCTTTGTGGAACGATCAGGCGATAGTGCCCTACTCACTGCTTGTGACTTCCCAGTCCTCCTTATCCCTATCAACGCCTACTGTCACCTCCACGTGGTGCCCCCCGGGGAGTCCGATGGGACTCGCGAACGACAGAGGCGGGGATCTTCACTTCTGTCAGCAATGACAGGAGTGCTGATTCTTCTAGACACCCAGGCCGAGGTGGAGGGAGCTCGAGCCGTAGGCTGAATGACGGGGGGTTTATAAAAATACACACATCAATTCGACCCACTTGGGGCACCAGGCGCACCCCATTTTAATTAATTGCCTTCTGCAGGGAGAGGGGGTAGTACCAGTAGCGACTTTTTCCACCCCCATACTCATGTGGGAACTAAATGAAACTCAACAAAAACAAAAAAAAATGGACAGACTACATTGGCTAAAGACTCAGACATGGAAACTCTTTTGGAAACCTTATCTGTAATGGTAGAGGCGCAGGGAGGGAGCTCAGTGGGGCCACCTATGGACCCAGCTGAGGAGACATCCAGAAGTTCGCTTGCGGCACTTCTGGATCATGTAACCAGACTCTCAGTTACATCTGATGGGTCTGGTGAAAAGATTACTGGTAGGGACAGCGCTTCTTTGGAAGTGACTGAAACCTCCAAACCCAGATTTTCCGGGGCACAGCGCCGGAAATTTAGGAAGCTTAGGAGGACCGGAGGCATCGGGCCCCACAACTTCGGTTCCAGGGGACCAGAGCCCCGTGGGTCAAGGACCTACTGCTAAGCGGACCAGATTTTCTCCTGGGACCTCAGCGCCTGTGGCGAAGAGACACAAGAGTGGGGAGAAAATGATCTCATACGCTCTTACGACTGGAGGCAGCAGGATGGCGATTATCCCCTGTGGATATCCGTCTGTCCAGCTGTCAAAGGGACAGAGTGAGGATGTAAAGACACAGGTGATCAGCTCGGTAGATCAGCTGGAGGAAGATGGATTGAACCCGGGGTTCAGTGGCTTTAGTCACCACCTCGGAGGCTGTATTATTGTCTGTGACGATGATGCCACCAAGGACTGGGTCACCAGTATTGTGAGAAAATTTACCATCAGTGGGGGCATGAAACTCCGCACTGGTAGTACAAATGAGCTCAAGAAGGCTGTCAGGGTTGGTGGATTCTTTCCTGGAGAGAGGATTCCAGAGGACCTATTTTTGAGGAGACTCAGGATCCAAAATGGTAAGGCCCCAGATGTGGACAGTTGGACACTGATGGGCACTAAATATCTGGAGGGGAGGAACATGATGGTAGCCTAAGGCATCACCAAGGTACTCCTCAAGGAATTCGAAAAGAAGGAACCACCGAAGTCAGATGTGGGGAGGACTAACGTGGTTGCTGAACAGACTGTTCCTCGAGAAGGAGAGAAGGAGGGGACTACAACCTCTGCAACAGGCATGGAAGTAGAAGGCCGGCTGCGGAGGGGCGCTCTGTGGCTGGGGCCGGAGGGCTCTCTATACTCGGGCACACTCCTGTTGGGACCGAGAAAGGAGAAGCTCCCAGTCCCCCGCCGGGCGGCGTTCCTCCGGGAGCCGGCTCACAATAAACATGGAATACAAGCTGTTGCAGATCAACCTGCATCACTGCATTGCGGCCGGTGGAGTTCTGCAGCAGTATGTTAAAGGTAAGGATATAGATATTATTCTAATACAAGAACCTTACCTATTCAAGGACATGATAAAGGGACTGGGCATGCCAGGATACAGCATTATTGCTGTGCCAACAAGGACCAGAACCTGCATCTTGTTCAGGAACAGATTAAAACTGTTACGCTTATGGCATCACTGTTTTTAGGGATCAGGCAGCAGTGCAATGGTCCCTCTCTGAGGGTAATGAAGGGGAGAAGATTACGCTGCCATCGGTGTACCTCCCGTATGAAGAAGCAACCCCCACTCCCTTAAGAAACTGATAGAGGGAGTAGGAAAAGGTTCGTGCATCCACATCTTTAGATGCTAATGCACACCATAGCCTCTGGGAGAGCACAAATATCAACCAGAGAGGCGAGTATCTTTTAGACTTTATTGTTAGCAATGACTTCGAAATCCTGAACAGGGGCAAGGAGGCATTAGAGACACGGTTTTAGTTGAAAAGCCACTACATAGTGGACAATTTGCTAATCAGGTTGGCAAATCATGTGAGACCGCACTACATCATCTGGTCTCCAAACTAGAGAAAATTCTAGCCGAAAAAGAAATTATGATAGGCATCTTTGTGGATATTGAGGGTACCTTTGATCGCATCCCTTATGATACTATGGCAAAAGCCTTGGAAGGAAAGGGGTAGGATCTTCTGAATCTATCAACTCATTTCTGAATGGAAGGCTACTCAAATCTGAATTAGGATATGCAAAGCTATGGATTAGACCCATGGGTGGCTATCCACAGGGAGGAGTATTGTCTCCACTCCTGTGGTGTTTGGTTGTGGACACTTTGCTGACCAAACTAAGCTCTGCAGGATTTTATACGCAGAGATATGCAGACGATATCGCTGTTCTGATAGGGGGCTAATTTCCGGAGACTATCTCCGGATTGCTCATAATTGTAAGGGACCTTTTGTGGGAATGGTGCATAGATAATGGTCTTGGCATCAACCCCCAGAAGGTTAACCTCTGTATCTTCACTAACAGAAGAAATGTGATAATCAGACCGCCACGGCTTGATGGCTCTCTGATAAACATCTGCAGTGAAGTTAAATATCTAGGAATTACCCTTGATAGTAAGCTAAAATGGCTCAGACATATTTATATAGCTCAGTTAGCACGAAGGCATTTCGTTGCCTATGGTCATGTAAGGGAGCCGTGGGAAAATCTTGGGGTCTGAAACCCAAAATGGCCTTATGGCTATATAAGGCGGCGATTAGACCTATTGTACTATATGCTGCAATTGTGTTGTGGCATAGGATTAATGCTAATAAGCCTCGAGCCATACTGGGTAGACTACAAAGGCTGGCGTATCTTATGACAACTGGCGCCATGAGCACTACTCCCACTGCTGCAATGGAGATCCTTTTGAACCTAATACCATTGTACCTGGAGATTGAGGCGCAGTCACTTAGCTCTGCGGATAGATTTACGAAATTAAAGACAAGATCCAAATACCTGGTCTACCAGGGACATGGGACTCTGTTCAACAGGATCGATCATGATGATGTGTTGGCAATGCACTCTGATATTCAAGTACAAGGCTATAGGGAGGGATACTATAGTACCAAGATCAGCAGAACTGACTCTCATGTACCATGCAACGGAGTTAACTGCTATACAGACGGATCCCTGACGTTACAAGGTTCAGGGGCGGGAATCTGGAGGATGGATAAGCCTAGAGAGGGAATGTTCATATCCTTAGGTAGGCATACCTTTGTCTTTCAGGCAGAGGTATTAGCAATCAATGTCTATGACCAGTCCCTTATTGAGGAGGGCGTTAGAAACAGACTAATTACAGTCCACACAGATAGCCAAGCTGCTATCGGGGCTTTAAGTAGTTATGCGACCCAGTCAAAGTTGGTGGAAGAATGCAAAGTTAATCTTAACAAACTGTCTGAAACCAACAGTGTAAGGGTTGAATGGGTCCCTGGACACTCGGGAATTCTGGGGAATGAAAAGGCTGATCACCTTGCAAGGAGAGGCTCTGAGATGAAACCTTGTAGATCAGAGCTCATATGTGGCATAAGCCTTAGCTATGCCAAAAGGCGCATCAGAGTGGCTGTAGGCAATAAAGTTAACTACTCGGAAAATACTAGGAAACAGATACACTCCAAACTGGTTTTAGATGGACCCTGCGCCAAAAGAAGTGAGATCCTTCTGTTTATGGATAGGTGTTACATTAGGAGAGTGACGGGACTATATACATGTCACTGTCAACTGAATAAGCACCTCCACAACATGGGACTAACTGAGTCACCGACATGTAGACTATGTGGGATGGAGGACGAAACGGCTTTCCACATAATCTGTGGATGTGATACTTTGGCAAGGGTGCGGTACCTCCACTTTGGTTGGGACCGGATCACTGACCTTAAGCTCTGCAAGATGATGGACTCGATGAGTCTACTCAGATTTGCAAAGGCTACTGGCCTATTTTAAAAGGTTTAGGCCAGCGCACGTATATGCTGGGAATAAAAAAAAAATAAATAAATTAAAAAAAAGGGTTGCTTATTAGGTTATCAAGGGTTTTGATTCATTTCTTCAATTACAATTAGTATCGCGCATGCGCCTTTCGGTTTTCCGTTTCTATTGAAGATTTCTATGATAAAGGAATCGTTTATTAGGTTATCGAGGGTTCTGATTCCATTTCTTAAATTGGATTTAGGATCGCGCATTTTTTTTGGTCGGATTTTGGATTGCGTATGCAAATTTCGCTTTTCCATTGCTATTGAAGATTTCTAAGATAAAGGGATCGTTTATTAAGTTATCAAGATTTCTGATTTCATTTTTTTAGTCGGATTTTGGATTGCTCATACGCGTTTTCCATTTCCGTTACTGTTGAAGTTTTTTATGATAAAGGTATCATTTATAAGATTTTCGAGGATTCTGATTCCATATTTTTAATTCGCATGACTTTTTTCTTTTCTGTTACTGTTGAATTTTTCTATGATATAGAGATCGTCTGTTAGGTTTTCGAAGGTTCTTATCGAGCAAGCGCATTTCGAATTACTATTACAGTTGATATCTCTTTGGTACAGGTATCGTTTATGAAGTTTTTAATCATCATGTTTTCGAATTTACTATCGGATTTCGATCCCGTCCGCGCATTTTGATTTACTTTTGTTATTGAACTTTTCTTCGCTTATAAGGGACGTTTATCAGATTTTCAAAGGTTCTGATTTAATTTTTGGAATGCGATATTTAATCGAACATACTCATTTCGGATAACCATTACCATTGACCTTTTACTTGGTAAAGCTATTGTTTATTAGGTTCTATTAGGGCGATGTACTAAAAAAAATAATATAACAAATATAATTGTAATTTGAAATGTGCTCGATAAAAAGTAATCCAAAATCCAACTAAAAAAATGAAATCAGAACCCTCGATAACTTAATAAACGATACCTTTATCATAAAAAACTCCAACAGTAATGGAAATGCAAAACGCGTATATGTAATCCAAAATCCGACTAAAAAAATGAAATCAGAACCCTCGATATAAACGATCTCTTTATCATAGAAATCTTCAATAGCATCGGAAAAACGAAATGCGCATGCGCGATCCTAAATCCAATTCAAGAAATGGAAACAGAACCCTGGATAACCTAATAAACGATCCCTTTATCATAGAAATCTTCAATAGCATCGGAAAAACGAAATGCGCATGCGCGATTCTAAATCCAATTGAAGAAATGGAATCAGGACCCTGGATAACCTAATAAACGATCCCTTTATCATAGAAATCTTCAATAGCATCGGAAAAACGAAATGCGCATGCGCGATTCTAAATCCAATTCAAGAAATGGAAACAGGACCCTGGATAACCTAATAAACGATCCCTTTATCATAGAAATCTTCAATAGCATCGGAAAAACGAAATGCGCATGCGCGATTCTAAATCCAATTCAAGAAATGGAAACAGGACCCTGGATAACCTAATAAACGATCCCTTTATCATAGAAATCTTCAATAGCATCGGAAAAACGAAATGCGCATGCGCGATTCTAAATCCAATTGAAGAAATGGAATCAGGACCCTGGATAACCTAATAAACGATCCCTTTATCATAGAAATCTTCAATAGCATCGGAAAAACGAAATGCGCATGCGCGATTCTAAATCCAATTGAAGAAATGGAATCAGGACCCTCGATAACCTAATAAACGATCCCTTTATCATAGAAATCTTCAATAGCATCGGAAAAACGAAATGCGCATGCGCGATTCTAAATCCAATTCAAGAAATGGAAACAGAACCCTGGATAACCTAATAAACGATCCCTTTATCATAGAAATCTTCAATAGCATCGGAAAAACGAAATGCGCATGCGCGATCCTAAATCCAATTCAAGAAATGGAAACAGAACCCTGGATAACCTAATAAACGATCCCTTTATCATAGAAATCTTCAATAGCATCGGAAAAACGAAATGCGCATGCGCGATCCTAAATCCAATTCAAGAAATGGAAACAGAACCCTGGATAACCTAATAAACGATCCCTTTATCATAGAAATCTTCAATAGCATCGGAAAAACGAAATGCGCATGCGCGATCCTAAATCCAATTCAAGAAATGGAAACAGAACCCTGGATAACCTAATAAACGATCCCTTTATCATAGAAATCTTCAATAGCATCGGAAAAACGAAATGCGCATGCGCGATTCTAAATCCAATTGAAGAAATGGAATCAGGACCCTCGATAACCTAATAAACGATCCCTTTATCATAGAAATCTTCAATAGCATCGGAAAAACGAAATGCGCATGCGCGATTCTAAATCCAATTCAAGAAATGGAAACAGAACCCTGGATAACCTAATAAACGATCCCTTTATCATAGAAATCTTCAATAGCATCGGAAAAACGAAATGCGCATGCGCGATCCTAAATCCAATTCAAGAAATGGAAACAGAACCCTGGATAACCTAATAAACGATCCCTTTATCATAGAAATCTTCAATAGCATCGGAAAAACGAAATGCGCATGCGCGATCCTAAATCCAATTCAAGAAATGGAAACAGAACCCTGGATAACCTAATAAACGATCCCTTTATCATAGAAATCTTCAATAGCATCGGAAAAACGAAATGCGCATGCGCGATTCTAAATCCAATTCAAGAAATGGAAACAGAACCCTGGATAACCTAATAAACGATCCCTTTATCATAGAAATCTTCAATAGCATCGGAAAAACGAAATGCGCATGCGCGATCCTAAATCCAATTCAAGAAATGGAAACAGAACCCTGGATAACCTAATAAACGATCCCTTTATCATAGAAATCTTCAATAGCATCGGAAAAACGAAATGCGCATGCGCGATTCTAAATCCAATTCAAGAAATGGAAACAGAACCCTGGATAACCTAATAAACGATCCCTTTATCATAGAAATCTTCAATAGCATCGGAAAAACGAAATGCGCATGCGCGATTCTAAATCCAATTCAAGAAATGGAAACAGAACCCTGGATAACCTAATAAACGATCCCTTTATCATAGAAATCTTCAATAGCATCGGAAAAACGAAATGCGCATGCGCGATCCTAAATCCAATTCAAGAAATGGAAACAGAACCCTGGATAACCTAATAAACGATCCCTTTATCATAGAAATCTTCAATAGCATCGGAAAAACGAAATGCGCATGCGCGATTCTAAATCCAATTGAAGAAATGGAATCAGGACCCTCGATAACCTAATAAACGATCCCTTTATCATAGAAATCTTCAATAGCATCGGAAAAACGAAATGCGCATGCGCGATTCTAAATCCAATTGAAGAAATGGAATCAGGACCCTCGATAACCTAATAAACGATCCCTATATCATAGAAATCTTCAATAGCAACGGAAAAACGCAATGCGCATGCGCGATCGGAAAGCCGATAGTGAATTCGGAAATAGCGCCCTTGAAAATCTAGTAAACGATGCTTATACCGAAGAATTTTGAAAACTAATAATTAAGTAGAAATACTCGAGGTCGAACAAAATTTCGGTAGTAAATTTGACGTTAACAATTTCTATAACATGAACGATCACCAAATCGATGAAATCCACCCTCCTCCCACTAAATAAATAAACAATAATAAATATTTAAAAATAAATAAACTACAATTTTATTTCAACAATTTAAGCTGCTTGAAATTAGCACTTATCAATTATCTAATAAACGAAAAAAATGTCGAAAGAATATGCCGAATTGACTTCAAAAGTCATTATTGTAATTAAAATAATTATTTTTCAATAATATAATAAATAATATTGAATTAATTCATGCCCGGTTGGGTTACAATTGAAATGGAAGAAGTTAATTTGTAATGGAAAAGGTTACAATTGAATTTGAAAAGGTGACAATTGATTTGGAAAGGATTACAATTGAAATGGAAAAGGTTACATTTGAAATGGAAAAAGTTACAATTGAAATGGAAAAGGTGACAATTGATTTGGAAAAGGTTACAATTGACGTGGACATGCTATGGAACGACCACGGCGGAGTTTTGGCCCGAAAAAGTGTGTTTTGAACCACTGTGCGTTAACCTGTTTGAGGCAACCCGGGATGTGGTTATAACTATTTTAAAAAAATAGCTGTAATTAAGATCGGTCACCATGGACGCAGCATGCTTTCAACTTTTTCGGAGGAATGAATTGAATTCAGCGCTTTGACTGAATATGAAATATCATGATTTTTATGAAATTGGAAGGAACCAAAATCTCTAATACGCGTTTTAATTTAATTTATAAATTAGCGTTTTAGTTTTTTTCAAGTTAAAGTGGGGAGCACGTGCCTCCCTTACTTCTCCTCCACCCAACAATACGCTTAACAAATAAGATTCAAATTTTATAATCATAAATTTGAATGTCCTCTTTCTTTTATGTAAATTAAATAAAATACGGAGAAGTCCGGATGAGGAATTATTTTTCAAAGATTGCTTTTAATCTATTAGACTAAATATTTAGTTGTTTTTGTAATGCGATATTAATCTTATATATGTTGAACGAATTATTATTGCTCACAGCCTGGACAAAGAAAAAAAACTAAGGAATTCCGAAGTTGAAGTAGAGGTAAACTTATTGCAGAATTAGAGTAAGCATGACACCATAGTGGTTGTAGATGTATGCATTCGTAAATAAATCAAGTGATATACATATATGTATATATATATATATATATATATATATATATATATATATATATATATATATATATATATATATATATATATATATAAGTTAAAGACCGGAGCGTGGCAGTATCAACCTTAATACCATCCTGGAATGTAAACAACATTCCGATTGCATATAAGGAGGATTACCTTATACAGACCTTTTCCTTTTTTTTAATTCAATTTGTTCGCCGTCGCATAACTTATATATATATATATATATATATATATATATATATATATATATATATATATATATATATATATATATAAAGGATCCCTTAATATTTAATAAAACTAAGAATCTTTGATTTTTCCTCTTAAGCCAGATAGAGATAGAAAATAAGAGAAAACAGCTGCATAAACTGGAACCCAAGGAAGTTGGATTACCATGAGAATCGGCCTATTGGCTTTTACGAGGCCCTGTTCAAATTATTGGACCACAAATCGGGATTCCTTATTGAAGAAAGGACTTTAGATCAGCTAATTATGAATTGGTTCGAGACTGGATTCGCAAAATGGACAAATCCTGTTATCTAGAAGATGCATATCTTCTAAATTTTATAATCGCATGATTATAAAAAAAAATATTAGAAAGGTAATGAATTTATATTTTAAACTATTTAAAAAAAAAAGAAAAAGAAAGAGGAGTATTAATAAAACATGGGAGCCAGGAAGCCTTGTATGGGGCTGATTTGGCTAGACCAGGTATATTCAAACGTTTTGGCCTAAGGGCCCCACTGAAAGCTGTTAGTCCTGCTGCCCATGACTAGCGATGGACCTTTTATATATATATATATATATATATATATATATATATATATATATTAATTCAATAAAAATTAATCTGTTAGTTACGCCACTGCTACAGGGTCCTCTCATAGTCTACTCCATACTAAAGCTCGAATCTACTCCAGCATAGTACACATATTAAATCAACTGTAAACCCTATTCAATCTATGTATGTTCATGCGAATGAAATAGCCATAATTATATTGCACAATTATTTTAGAAAAAAGATTCATATAATTATAAAGATACGCCTTGGTACTTCTCGGCAATTTTCAAGCGGGTCGTGTGAATGTACTCTATATCTAATAAGTGAGCATGTGTTAGTTCAATTCATTGACCTATCACCCTCTAGCAACTTACATTATAAATTTTACAAAGTAATCAAAATAAACCTTGGCGGACCTTAGTTTGCAGATCTCTGCACTAGTCCAACATAGTTCAAGTCCGGTTTGGTACACTAAATTATCATTTGATACACAATTAACATGTTTTGCTCATGAATGGAACACAACAAAAAAAAAATCCTGAAATAATGCAAAGCGCCAATCAGTATCCACTAGAAATAAACATAGCACGTAAAGTCGAAAATAAAGCAACTTTTCAAATGTCCGCGGTCTAAACCATTCATCGGTTAATTTATTGTTTAAGCGGACATGAAGATGCCTATGAATATAATGAGGCATATATTAGAAACATGAGAATATATTTATTTGGTGACATACATCATTCACATGTATGTTCTTTTATGTAATAAATTAACTCATGAACGGTTTGGACAGCCGACTCTCGTAAATTTGCTTGATTTTATAACATGCATCTGAATATTAAAGAAAATTAATTTGATATTAGAGGAGGTGGTCGATTAGCGCGTTGATGCAACCAGTACCTTCAATGTTATTGGTCAGAAGCAACGCCTGCTCGAATCCGACCTGAGATGTATCTGTGTATTAAATCCACGGCAAATGTAACAGAAAATAGATTTACTGTCCTCAGTCGGATTCGAACGAGAGAAAAAATAATCTAGTGACTTAATCAGAGCATCTGTATATCGCCACTGTCAAAGCTCAGTGTCGATATACAGACAGTGGAAAAAACACAAATTACAACCATTAAAAACAGAATAATTCGTGACATTTAATAATTATTGATATATAAGGTATTTAATATATTATTGAAATATATTAAAAATAATTATTGATATGTATGCGGAGTTTAAAACAAAAATACAGAATATTCATGCTAAGTTAAGAAACATTTAGTTTCTATAAATTAAACAAAATAAATTGGCAGGTAATAAAAACATAAAAAATGGCAAATAAATAAAAAATAATCGTAATAAGAACTCTTAAGGAAGTACTACTCCATATGGTTACTTAGTATGCATATATTTAATATAACAAGCTCAAGGATGTTCAAAGGAAAAAGGTCCATGAAACTTACCTTGCCAAATATATTTGTTTCCTCAAATTGAAATAATCTTTATTAATTATTTAAAATATTACCAAGCATTAGGATCCGAGAAGAGAGTCAAAGGAATGATACGAAGCGGTTTCCATAAGATGGAACAAACAAAGGAAGAAGTTGACATCCGCATGATGGTATAGAAGGATCAATCTAATTAGGGATTGATAAATTGTAACTAAACTCTAAATCAGAGATTAAAGGAACATATACGTGCATATAATAATAACACAGATAATTCCTACTTTGCAATTCATTTAAATAAAAATAATCATAAATTCATCAAAGACTCAGGAGTTAAATTAATACATCAAGTTGAAAACAGCCTCAAATTAAATATATATGAAGCACTTGAAATAATAAAATCCTTCAAATCCAATCCAGATTTTTGCTTAAATGACCAAATAAATATCTGCAATAGTCCAATCTTAAATTTATTCCCATTTATAACAGAAAAAACAATCACTCACCGGCGTTACCCGAAAAACCCTGACCCTTAAACCATTTACCTAAAAACATTCTACCTACCTTTCGTTCACTGTTAGAACAATGCGAGAAGAAACCAGTACAAACTTTTGATATAATCCATTTAAACCTTGGTGAGTACCAACATGTATTTGATTTCTTGTCTTAATTAAATTCATAATTCATAAATGTATTATAATACTGATTTATATTAATCTAATTTAATATGTATAATCATAGCCAACTATAATCGAATTGCTTTTTTTTAATTTTTTGTGTGTTTTTAGAACTGAGGAAGAATGTATAACATTCGAAACTAGTTTAAAGCAAATTTATAGAAATGACAAATAATTTATCAATCCCTAATTAAAGGAAGAAGAATCTCGCTCCCTTGATGATGACCCCAACTAACCAGCAAGGGTCATTGCATTTAACATTCACCATAATTACTGCGTTTTCACAAACTCTTCAGTCACAAATGATGCATTTAAACATAGATGACTCCTTTTTTGCGAGGGTAACTTTTTTATATTAAATATCGATTACTTACAACAAAAGGACGTGATAGATAAATACATAAGCCTGAAAAGGAAATATGTGTACAAAACCAAAATCCCCGAGAAATTGAGGGTATTTCATTTCTTTTTTCTTTTTTTTTCCCACGCAGTCCCGGTAAAATATCTACGGACGTCACTACAATGTCAAACAACTTTCGAGCCACCTCAAGGATGTAGACATTCCGGAATTTATAGACGACATTTCCGAGTCGCGGACCGGTCCACTGTGTTTATTCGATGGCTCATTAGTTACAAATATGACGGATAAATATTCATTTGAGAATTTTATGACTTTATTTTGCTATGGATACACGGGCGCTTTATATGTATGCGCACTACGTCATACATATCACAGACGGCGTCGGAGGCTTTAGCGGAATTAAGCCCGTCTGACAGTGATAACATCTCGACTTCACGATCAACTTTATTGCCACTGTGCTTTGGACTTGATATATGTATTTTTAACAGTCATATAAATCAGCGGGTCGGACTCGAGAGGAAGACGTTTCTATAAAGCCCAGGCTCGGTCGAGATGGATCAGTTTCCAGTTAACGTCACGTAAATATATGAACGGTAGCACTTTAAGCAACTTAAGAAGTAATAGAATCCCGCGTCTCTGTACATAAGTGTGTATTAATAAATAAGCGCTTCTGATTTCGAATCTTAAAAAGGTGCTTACTTTTAAAGTGATCAACAAACAGCTGCAAACAACCATGAAATATACCTAATGCATTGGAAAATACTAAGGATTTTTCATATCTTATAATAAAATGTGCAACAATTACCTTATGTATTTTATCAAGCAGCAAGTTTTTAAAACGATACTTATTTATATTTACTTCTAAATAGCGAGCTCGTGTTAGACTAGCGAGATGAGGCAGCACTTTAAAATTAGCCGTGTCGCACAGTCCACCTTAGCGGACAAAAATCAAAATATTTTCTAAAGATTTATATAAACGAAATTATCTTATAAAACTAGAGATATACAGAGTAGTAAAGATGCCTCAGCAAAGAAGCAAAGATACAAGAAGTAGATAACAAAGACGCAACTTATAGAAAATAGGATAACAATAGCAGGTTCGGGATATTGTGAGCTAAGAAGGAACATAGGTGTAAAAGTGAGGCATCTTACATGGCATAACGATACATTGCATGCAATGAATCAGTCCAAGTATGATATAAAGTTTTATCAATTTTGGTAGAATTAATAATGCACGTATTATTACTTATATAATCACCGTACAGATAAAGGACTCTTAAATTTTATTTGCAGTTTTTTACATATCTGAATATTCGAACGCGTAATGAAACATTCGTCAAAGCTGTTTTGTAAACTAAAGGCGCTTAACTGGATGGCAACTGCACTTGCCAGGAACAAATTTTCGTCCTTCAAAGATCATAGATTGAAGAAATAAGAAAATAATCTTTCCTGAGAAATTTTCTTAGAATAGAAAATAATCGGTTTGGTTTTATAATGCGTTTATAAATATAACTTTGCTATTAAAATTATTACAGTACTTCCTGGACGAGCCTGTTACAATATATTTAGATTGTGTAGCATTTATCTAAAAACTTAGTTTATTATATATCTTCAGCAGGGACAGGCGGGTTTCTACTGATCAGGTTTAGGGATTTTTCCACTACATCCATACCATATATCATTAGCGTATCCTAGAAACTGTTCTGAATTGCATAATTTCTATTTGTTTTTGAATGCCCCCACCGAAAAATAAGACAGGCGGATGTATCTCTTTCTCCCAAACCATTCCCTAAGATGAGCGGCCTTAAATAAGTCCGCATGCACTTTTACTGAACACCCTATTCAATTCATTCGATCCAGAATATATTTGGAGATCCATCTTTGTTTTGCTGTATTCACCTCTATCTTCACTGGCTTAGGTGTTTTTAAACTCTATGCACAGGCGATTGTATGTTGATATCGAATCAGGCCGTTTATATTTATTATTTTAAAATTGGCGTGAATAAAATCTCCTGGCTTAATCGGATATAGGCATAGTATACAGCTTATCTAATATGTTATGATTAAATTAGATATATAACTATTATTTTACGGTCCTACAGTTTTTGGAGCACCAAGAAAAGATCATATCAATACAAGTAGCTTATCACTCTTTAATATTAATAAGTATAATCTTGAGCGCGCGGCTCATTGATGATCTCCTCTTCTTAGCGAAATATCATCATCATGATGCCTGAATGAATGATTATTCTTGTGCCCCATCAAGTTCTCTCCATTTGTCATAAACGTTTCCTTCTTTAGCCGGAGGGAAGCTCCTATTGATATGCATGCTATGGGTCTATGGCAGAACGACTTTATCTTTTGTGCTCCTGAGTTCTTCTATTCATTTTTCGATTTTTCTCGGTTTAAGCAGTATTTTATTCTTTAGTATTGCCTCTTCAGCCCTTATCAAATCTCAGCAATTAATTACTAGTGGGTTTTTTCACGGTATAATAGGCTCCACCAGTGGATCTGAACCCTAAGAGTTCAGATTTATAGAAGGCGGTTTATTTGGTGATAAAGATATCATTAATACAACTGAGAAATCAGACAAACCCGAAGGTAAGCCGAATTGTAACAACTTTCCGGGTTTGTGTATTTGTTCACGATTTCCTTGTGTAGGCATTAACAAACGAAACGGCATTAATAAACGGAATCATTACAAAAGAAATTGAATGTAATATTGTTTTACTATTTGATTATAGTAAAATTGGTTGATTCTGGCATTGCAGAATTATAAATGTGGTAAGTACCAGGCGCAAAGCCTGGGTATTAGAAGATATTACTTACAATACAGTCCAATCACCAGGTACTTTTTACTTGGGCATATTCCGAATTTAATGATCTGGATATTCTGTGCTGTATAATCCAAGTTATTCAATTCGAGAACCCGGTGGAAAATTCAGCGCATCCGAAAAAATCAAAAAATGTCTTACTTTTTTCATTTGATTGCTTATAACTCCTAAAAAACGCCCTCTAGCCGAAAACACTAGATCACAAAAGTTAAAAAGTATGAAATTCTCTAAGATTTGCATTGGTAGAGCTAAATGGGAGAGGCAGATCTGAGACACTCTACATATGCTGGTTTTAAATAAGACTTAAATAAGATAAAAAAAAAATTGAAACCGAAGCGTTTCTTTTCTAAAAAGTTCTTTCAGCTAAAAAAAGTCCTAGAGCTAAACATATTTAAAAAAAAATTAAAATAAAACCTGGTACTTATCTAAAGTGACTGAAAACAACCTAAACTCCAATTTATGTAAATCGCTTAAAAAAATACATCTTCTCAAAACTTTAAATTTGTAGCATAACCTTCATCCACTCATATCATCAGTTATCATTATGATTAATATAATTATCTAATAACACAATAATATTAAACAACAAAATGATTCGTTATGAACTATCTAACACAATTTTACCCGCGAAGTATTTTTTCAGTATGTTTATCATTGAAACTTTCTTCGTCCATTAGTATGCGTCCGGAACTTTATCATTACGCTAATTATGATAAACAGTGTGCTAATTCTCGAGAACAATACAAGACTAGACTAGGTTATTGCTCTCCAGCATGAATTTATTGTACTTGTATCAATATAAGATAAGGAGAAAAGGTTACTGACTCATAACTACTTAATAAATTAACTACCTCTGAGGCAATTAATGAAATACAAATACTTTAAAAGAAAATCGCCTAAACCAAACTTGCATGATTTTATTTGTGATATAATAAGGAATCATGAAGAATTTTAGATTGTAAGGTTTAATACAAAAGGAATTTGATAGTTTCAGTGGAGCCCCAAAGTTCAACTCTGTATGTCCAATGATGCCTGATTTTGGTCATATGAAAAAGTTCTTCGTAATATTTGTTTTTCCCTATAGTCTCTTATTTAAGCTTCTTATAATTCTCTTGCCAGGAGATTCCTTTTTTTCTGCAGATTTTCATTTTGAGGAAGTCTATAAGTAAACCCCCACGATAGCTGAGTGCTCCAACACATAAATCTATGGCAATTATATCCATGTATAATAATAAATTTGAATTTCTTAGCCCTTGTCTAAAGAGTGCTTTACTAGTCGTAAACTTCGAGCAATTTAGGAGGGGAAAAAAATAGTACGTACTCTAGAAAGTTGTACACTGGATATCGTTTATAATGATCCTGAAGGAGATGGTCGGTTTTCGTCGCAATAGCCGGTGTTCTTTATAATCGACCAACTCTGGAAGACGGCAAATTTCAAAGATGTATAAAACAAATTGTCAAAAAATAGGAATTTGCTTTAACTTTATTGTAAGTATGAAATTTAACTAATTTGCATTTTGATTTACATATCGCACAGAAGTAAAGGGGCGCAACTCAAAAAATATGTTTTTGTTAGAACGAAAATTTGACACAGGTAAGTTCTACTTAGAAGTCCCAAGTATGTTTTCTCTGACACAAAATTGTCACAACACAAAACAAAATTGCTGGAAGATCACCATTTGTCTCAAATGGTTTGGCCTGATATTTGAGTGCACGGCTGTTTCTTTGGGATCATAGCGGTCAACTGTTAAAATTTCTGTCGTTATCAATTTTGATTTGTGGCCCTTTCATTTTGGATGTGGGATATGTAGGATATTTTTGTAATTTTTACAATGGTTTCAAACAACATTGCTTTCAACATTCAACATTTCAAACATATATACATTTGCTGACCAGCTTCTTGGAATATTTGGTCATCAAGCTAAAAAGATAAATAATTAAATGCACATTAGAAATTTTTCTGCAAAACTATTAAATAAAGATAAAAATGATTTGATAAAACACACATAATGATAAAAAATAAACAACGTTGCGACATGTTACAATAGCAGATATGCAGATTATTTCATGAAATTAATTGGAAATGCCAACAGTTTAAAGCTATAATAGAAATATTTTTAATTATGTAAATTAACAATAAAATAAAAAATCATAAGATCCAGAGGGGTACTTTATGATACAAAATGAATTAAAAACAGTTCACTTTAGGTAAATTTATGTAAAAATATAAAATATTAATAAATACTTTGAAAAAATGAAACAAAATAAATAAATAAGCAAACCAAAGAAAATGCAGTCGGTAAATGTTACAACATAACGTTGTAATTATTAATAGAATACATAAAATATTCAAAATAAAAGGATCCCTTATCTTTGAAATATATGGTAGCTAACTCCCATTGCAGAAAATGATAGTTACAAAATTCTAAAGAGCAGAGGAACCATTGTAATTCTCACTGGATATATACAGAACACTATACAACTAAATTTTAAATTTTAGTCTTGTTATATTCTTTGATATATATATATTGCGAGTATAGAAAACATGATTTATAAAATATAAGCCACATATAGAGAGAAGTTGAACCACTAAATAATGGTGCAGATGAGCAGGGCAGTAGTCCTAAAAGATAAATCCTAAATGCAGAATCAAACCAAATGTTTGCCATTAAAAACTTTTTCAAACCATACCTACTATTTTTAACGAACTTCAAAAAAGGAGATTATCAGTTAAACTTTATTCTTTTATGTATGTTCACTCATAACTTCGCTATTCGTTAACCGATTTTTATGATTCTTTTTTTAATCAAAAGGGTATACCTGAGCCGTTTTGTGTTTTTTGGGCAGCCGCAAAATCGAGATCTTCTTCTTCTCTTGTTTAGCTTCCCTCTTTAGTGCCTTACAGCGTAGAGGAGCATTCAGCCAGGAATTCCATTCTTCCCTATTTCTCGGCTGTCCTTTCCCCTTGCCCTACAGAGTCGTTCAATGTAATCGTGATAGGACATCGTAGGGTGACCCCTAGGTCTTCTGCCATCTGGGACATATTCTATGGTCTTTAGAGGATCTCTTTGGTCGTCCATCCTGATAACATGGCCGAACCACTTTAGCTGACGAGTTTCTAGGTGCTCTTTCAGTGGGGTTATCTACAGTTCCTGATGAATCCTTTCATTGCGAACTCGGTCTCTCCTTGTTTTCCCAATCGCCTTCGCGAAATTTCATTTCGGTAGCGGTGATTCTGCTCTCCTGTCGGTCTGTTAATATCCAACTCTCCGCTCCACACAAAAGTATAGGTAGATATACTGTCTTGAAGATGTGTAGCTTCACATCTTTGCCTACTTCTCTCTTCCCTACCACAGTGTTACATATCTGGTAGTAAACTGCATTTGCCTTGTTAATCCTGTTAGATATTTCTGCATCTACCTTCCCAGATCCGTCTATCACTGTACGGAGGTATGTGAAGTCTGTTACCGCTTCTATTTTTTCTCCATTACAGTATATGTGGATATCTTCCTTCTTTCTTCCAACTTGTAGAATCTTACTTTTGTTGGTATTTATAAGTATTCCTTTTCGTTGGAGCTCTTCATACCATTCCATAACTGCCAGCTGCAACTTTTCCACAGAGTCCGTAATCAATACCACGTCGTCGGCAAAGAGGAGAAGCTGTATCACTACAGGATTAAGATTCCTACGTCCCAGGAAAGTCCTGTCCGTTCTTCTCTTACAAATGGATACCACTTCATCCATGAATAATGATATCTATAGATTTTATTATTGAAGTACCATCTAGGAACCATGAAGATGATATAGTTAAAATTTGGTAAAGATTGGTTTTGTAGTTTCGGAAATTTAATATTTTGAACAAACGAACATTTACATTTTTATTTATATAGATGATCACGAACTTATAATCGTACACATGATATAAAATATTTTGTTCATTATTTTGCCCTCAAATTACCTCAAACCATTATCGAGATTGAACATTTAGGAAGATTAAATTTAATTAATAAAACAAAGAAGTTATGCGGGACTTGGAGCATTTGCTTGCATATGATATTTTAGCATCAATATCGCTGATGTCGCTCGTCAATATGATGATGTCGCTCGGAAGGCCATTGGTCACAAATAAAAACGTAGGTCAAGTATGAATTGAGTCCAAAGCATCTCCCATTGAAAGTGTCTGCACATCATCTCTTTCCTTGAAAATATTTACAAAGCTTGTTTACATTTTGAGCTGACTCCCTCTTACCTTTTCCACTGCAGCGTTACAACCGGTGTTTTTACCCTCTTGCTCAATGCAAAACGAGTCGCTATAACCGACATGTCGTTACAAGCGATACCCTTATATCCACTTAAAATTACATACAATATCTACATCAAGTTCAAGGAACCTTACCCAGTTGCTATAATCGGTTCGTCGCTATAATCGATGTCGTTACAGGTGGTATCTAATGTAATTAAGTTTCATTAATTTCAACACTCTGTAAAATTTGTTATAGAATAAATTTGCGAACAATTCAAAAAAAGGAAATCGATAGGATTGCGCCTGGTGTCCCTGATCCATCAGCATCCCATCGCGCCAGAAGAGTATTCAAATATGCTCCTTTCTCCCTCCCCGTAAATGTGGAACAGATATATCCCACCTGAGCCGGCTGAGAACTGCGTGAGTGAACCGCGGCTAAAATAAAATGGCAAAGAGGCCTGCTGACAAACAAGCCGCCCAGTGAGGAAGACATTAATAGCCACCGCTTGATGAATGGTGAGCAGTGACGCCAAGAGAGCTCATAAATCGCGGGGCTGTTAGTACAAGGGTCTGGGTTCGAATCTGTCATATAAAAGATAACTCTGCGCTGACAAGTAACTTGTCAGGTAGGGTAAGGCCAACAGTTTTGAGCCGGACTAGTAAACCATCTGGCCTCTTCGAGTGGCCAGTCATCATCTACTTGATAGCGTTCTATTTTGGAAATTTAAAATTTTAGTATTCCTGCCAAAAACAAAACAAAATATACAAATATTATTTATAACGGTAAAACGATCGATGTATTCCTTATAATGTTCCAAATTTCCTATTCTTAACAACAATTAAAAAAAATCTTTGACAGCTTCAGTTATTCCCTTTACTTAAGTAAGGTTTGATAACAATATTGGCACTGTAAGCATACTTGTGATCATTACCTCTCCTTAAAAGTATTTTTTTAAATGATTGCTATGAATGCAAACACTATTAGTACCAATGTCACAAATGTAAATTTCATGTATTCATAAATTAATAATAAAAATATTTTACAAACAAGAACATTGCATTTCAACTTTCTTTTTCGTTTAATCGTTGTGTTTATTTTTACTTTTTATCTTAATACCGCCGAAATCAAACATAAATTATTGTTGGATTTAGACTACTTTAAATTCAAACTACCACTAAATCATCAGTAAAATTCAAACTATCACAAATTCCTTCCTTAATCAGTCCGTAGAATTTCAAATCCTTAATAATACTATCGTATAAAATTATCTATGATGAAAAATTCACATTTTATGCTGACTAGTCTCGGGGTAGATAGCTATCCTTCCATTACAATCTCCTTACCCACTAGTTTTAACCTTGCTCTCCGCTAATTTTTCGATGTATCTGAAAAAGTATGAAATCGGGACCCTATATCATACAACTTTCATTGGAGTGGAATGAATGAACCAGAGGATAGTTTTTTCACAAGTCAATGTCATATTTTATTAAAAATTTTAATATTTTTAATGCTGGTGTTAATCTTAATAAAACCAAAATCAAACCATTTGAAATACGTAAGGGGACATACATAGGTAACTTTTCAGAACGATGTGCTAGAATAAAACTTTCACATTAAGATGATAGATTTTCTAGAATAACTATAGCAGTACAACATAGAAGATAGGATATAACATAGCAGGTTAAGATAATGCCACGGTGCTGGTGCAAAAAAAGTTTTCTCGAGATAGCTCATTCCCTAATTAGTTAGTAACTATTTTTGTTAGAAATAAAAACAATAAAATGACTCGTATCATTTGGTCTTGGTGCAGACTGAATAGCATCAGAGTCATTATTGCCGAGATTATGATATTGGTTGGAAATAAAAAAATACGATTCTTAGACTGTTAGTAGGGGTGATGTGTCTGGCTTGTGACATTGGAAGTATAGGTCTCCTTGAAACGAGATTTCTAGGTATTTTTAGTTTTTGTGAAATTACCATGAGAATATAGTTCTAATTTTATCTGCCATAAAAAGCAAGAAGAGGAAGAACATTACAAAAGATTCTAAAATATATCTAGCCATCGTTCATGAATAGTCAGCTTTGAACTGTCGGACCATTGGGTAATTGTAATAATACTGTTTTAATCTTAATAGTATTTTAAGTTTTTAAAAGGACTCAAAACGTTTTAAAAAAATGTCTTTAGTTGTTTACAGGAGGTATAACATGAAGGTGAGAAATATTAGCGGGAGAGAGATGCAAGACGAGAAAAGTATTAGGTATACATACAAAATACTGAGAAATTTTATTATTATCTATTATTATTATTTTTTTCCGGACTTAGAATTGACAAAGTGAAGCACCAGCTTTATACAGATCATGATTGATTCCCAATGAGTGTAGAATAATGGTTTCAGGCATTCTCTGGAACTGATTCTTTTCATCATTCAGATCCTCAAAAAAATTACTTCCATTTTACTGAGAATCTTCTTTCGCCAAATTCATCTCTAAACTTTTCTTGGAGGTAAAGAATACATTTTATATAAATATTCTCTTTCTTTACTTGTATCTTGATGTACTGAACATGATCATTATTTTCGAAACTTTAGGATCTACTTACTATAAGCGCTTCCTTTTCTGTTGATTAAATGCTACAATATTTACAAATCTTATTGAGCCTTCATCATCGAGACTTTTCTTGAAAAACTTTATAATCTTTCTTCTCCAGTAGTTCTGCTATTTCCTTCTTTATATTATTGTTTCGGCGGGTGAGTATACTGAGGCAGAAAGGTCGTTCCTATATCTCCGTTTGCCTGGACTCCGGTTCCTGGAACTCCACGGAGTGGAGCGTAATTCACATTTAAGTTCATAGCGTTTGCCAATTCTAAGCCAGTGAGAACCTTCCTGTCATACATGAATGTATTAGCCCATTGCTTTGATTGGAAATGGGGCACATCTATACCTTACCACCTGCATATGGTCAATTTCTCAAACGATTTTTCTCTCAGAGAATGTCATACTTTCTTGGCAGTTAGTGCTGTTTCTTAATTATATGCATCAAACAGCATACGTACGAATTTCATCCCCGAAATAAAAAAATCGTCTCAAATAGGACATCTACCACAATGACTAATTTTTGTGAAATAGAACAATGTTGAAGAAGAGCCTCCCAAAGACAACGCAAAAATCCAGAGTCTCTGCATCGTCTCGGCGTATACATAAGAAAAAAAATGGATGAATATTTCTTAGAATAGGCATATCTTCATGAGGATAGCAGTGTTTGTATATGAATACTAATGTAAAAGAACGGTCAAGAAAACGGATTAAATTTAGAAAAATATTACAAATGACTAACCAATTTAGGCTGGGGGATTATAAAAACTTAGCACTACGGAAAAAAAATTATATTTCATCCAGGAGCTCTCTATAACACCGTATCAATAAACCAATTAATATGTATTAAATTTAAAATTCATAATTGGAATAACCATTATAGAAAAATTATAAATTATGATATCAAGAGCATACTACGTTTCTAAATTGAAACCATATTTTCAAAGATATCTGATATATGATCTAATTACTCAAAGACTGAATTACAGCCGAGACCCTGAAAATCACAAGAAGTCAAGGAAAGTATTTATGTTTATTAAATAGCTAGGAAATTGAAGACATCTGTAAATGGCGTGTTGAATGAATTGGCAACAAGGGCATTACCATATGATTGGATGTAATGATAATATTCTGGCGGGCACAAAGGTTCCGCGGCAGTTGATATAAGTCGGCGTGGAGTAGAGGCTCATCGCTCAGCTTGTGTTCACAGCTCATTACCTTCAGAAATGTTGTGTCTTGCGTGTGGGGGACAAGTATTAAATCCCTCATATTTAATCTGCCCGCTAAATTTATAATATTGTGACCGCACATGCAACGCTAGTTTGGAGGAGGTGGGCGTTTTCCAAGCCTAACGACATGCGTGAACATTCTTCAGTTGTTAATTAATTTTCAAAAAATTATAAAATGAAAGAAACAATAGAAAATTAATTCTTTTTCAGATTGTAAATCTCTTTTTATTGTCATGAGCTTTCTAAAAATAGAATCAATAAAACAAAAAAACTGGAGGTGAAAAGTTGAATTGTGTTGAAAGAAACATTTTTATCATTGACTTGAATTTATCAAGTTATATACAGTGAAACCTAACTTGGTGAGTACATCTCATAACGAGTACCTATTTCGTATAATGAACAAAATAAATCGTAAAAAATTGCTCGCTTAAGGAGCGACATTTCGCATCACGAGTGACATAGAATGAAGTTCCATCTTCTTGTTACTCACTTGTGCCCGTTCGATTTTATCACAAACGAACTTATAAACGTAGTAACTTTCCCTGCCAGTGCTACTTCCTTATAATATTATAAAATAAAATCTGTGTTTCGCATTCTTAGCTCTAGTATTTTAGTACCGTTTGTGATTACATCGTATTTCACATCAATTTATACAAGTGGTTCGCATTAAGAATAAGATTCTGAAATTATGCTCTTTATGCGAGGTTTCACTGTATATAATACATAATATGACATTTCAATAATGTTCAATCTTCGTGGCTCTAAGTTTAGCGTATTCGCCTAGGAACTGTGAATGCAGCCTCGATTTTTCGGAAACAAAGGAATTTTGTCCATCATATTGATTTTTAAACAATCCAGTTTGATGTATCAAGAGGAATAGCTGCTTTTTAAACTGAAGTTCTTTGCCCGTTTTAGAAAACCAAAATTATATTTCTAATAAAGTTTCAAAAGTACTCATTATTTTTCATTATTTTACTCTTAAAAGACTGTTACACTGCCTGAAAAATTCCTGATAAAAATACTAAAGCTCTTAAAAAAAATGTATTCCTCCACTTAAGTATTTTTATTACAGGAAAAGTAATCAATATTTTGTCTTGAAGCGGAACAGCATTGAGTCTTGTGATAAAATGATTTTATCTGGCGGGCTGTTACGAGAAGCAATTTGTCTTAGTTTGTAAGTAAAAGGTTTTGTCTGTGAATACAACGAAGATATGTTACAGGCTGGATCCAACTCAATCATTGCAAGATATATATATATTTTTTTTAAGTTCTGAGTGATTTATATTCCATATAAGCCTATTCGCTAGTTAGGACATAAATGGAAAATTTCAAACAAGAAGCCAAGAGTCTCAAAAATAACAGAAAAAAAAATCACCTTCGATATTCCACCAATTCAGACATTTTTGAGACTCTTGGCTTCTTATTTAGAATTGTCCATGTATTTCCTAACAATTATTTATAACTCAGTTTGTGCTTTTACTCTTGCATATTAACCTATTTGCTAAAAATCTTTACGAAAATAACAAATTTTTATAAATTTATTCACAGATTTTTAATAATTGTAGATTTACGTATTTGATATATTATGTTAAAATTTAATGCAGCCAATTCTTCAATAAAAATTATTGAGCATGAAATATCCAAAGTGGTATGCGACCGTTAAATTATATATTGCATAAGCAATTAGTTGGTTAGTGTTCACGGATTTTTATCTGAGATATATATATATATATATATATATATATATATATATATATATATATATATATATATATATCGGGCGTAGGAGTGATGACCCTACCCCGTGTACCTTAATTGTGAATCGCGTTGTGGTTTTCCAGGACATAAAATAGCCACCCGGAGGTTTAGTCCATGGACGGTCTGTCTCGGGGAAAGGAATATAGGTCCTCGTGCGCATGCTGACTCCGAACAGCCATAATCCGTGGATCTAGACCGATTTGTCACTGTCCTTGAACCCGAGTGAGTCGGTGGGAAGGATACTGCCGAATTGGCCCCAAAGGGACCGGTTATGGAGCAATGGGCAGCCTGCCGCTGCACCATGGAAACCATGGTTCACAGCAACGTGAGGTTGGGTGACCCCCTCCAGGCTGTCTGTGCTCCCGCAAGCAATAAATGTCTGTAGGAACACCACATCGCGCGGCCAAAGATCTACAAGGTCTATAGAGCCAACCGAAAAAAAAAAAAAAAAAAAAAAAATATATATATATATATATATATATATATATATCAGGTAATGTATATATTATAAATAGAGCAGGATTAAATTAATTTTTTAAAAAGTATTTATTACAAAGGAGAACCACGCCTGGCTATATAATCAGATATGTAAACGTAATATAAAATATCATCATAAAATCAATAACTAAATGACTACGTGAAGCTCATTAAATTTAACAATGGATATCTTTGTTTCCCTTCTTTATACAAGTAAAACTAAGAATTAAAATTAAATTGAAAATTGTTCAACATGGAAACTGAAATATTTATCTCAAACATTCAAAATCCGATTTCAGCTAAAAAAATAAAGTAGAATAGATAGAATGGTTATTACTATATTTCAATTTTTTTTGATAAAATGAATTAGTTCGAAAATGATAAACAAGAAACATAATTTCTTGGTGAGATATCTTTTATTTAAAAAAAAATAAAAAAAACATAACATGAATAATATGAAGTCAAAATTAAAAAAGAACATGATTTTTTGGATGGAGAAATTTTCATATTCTTGATCATACATGTAACTAACAATTTTTTGCTATTTTAAAGATATTTTTTGTAGCAATAGCGTAAGTATTACTATGTTTCTGGCAAACTGATTTTATAAGGCAGGTTGGGTTCCAGAAACCACATTTACATAATTTACTTATCCAATATGCTATGCATTTGCATCGGTTCCAGAAGTAAACCGATCACTCAACTTCTATTTTAACTAAAAAGTTTAGAGACCGCAGACCCCTCGCTGTGGTCACTAGCTTCGGATATTATAAATACCATTGGTGATCCTTTCCAAGGGTGTCGTGTTTACCATTTCACTTAATTAAACTATATGATGGCATGCAGAATAAATAGAATAGTATATTTCGATAGAAGATCTTAATTTATTTAAGTTACGTTATTAATTAAACTGTTGGCTTACTAATTTACAACCTAAATTACTCTCATTATAAAAATCTATGGACTTTAACTTATGTATTTGAGTATACTGGGAGAACTTGATTATTAAAAACATTAATCGGGTGCCACATAATATTCGACATTAATGTACACAATGAATGAAAGGACTAGCACTTATCTTATCATTGCCTTCGACACTCGGTGCTCGATGGTCTAGGTTTCTCTCTCCTGCAGCGGCCTCCTATTCTGCTGCCAGACGCCCGGACTTCGTCTCGGATGCACTCTCCTGCTGGACCCTCTTTCGAACCTCAGTTTTCTGCCTTCTCCCTAGAACTCTCTTGAACCTCACTCTTCTGCTCTCGCGCTAGAACTCCGTCTCCTCTGTCTGTTCTCCTCTTTTTCCCCTTCTCCTTCTTGTCCCACTCTCCTTTTGGGTCATCTTATTGGTTGAAGCTATAAGAATTTTTGAAAAGGCCTTGGAAATGTTTGAACAATTTTCTCTATTGTCCCTATTTTCTCTACCATAGGGCGGTAGATTTTATTACACCTTGTCTACCGGGCCTATCTCTAGTTTTATCTTTATGACGGTTTTAAGCGGCATATCGGCTCCCTCGACTTGCACCTCCCGGCTCTACAGGTATCCACTTGAAATATCCACTCGGCCTTGTGCATATTTCTTTGTCCGAAAAAGAAACTGATTAATATTGATATTGCTGAACCGCGTGGCATCTCTTTAATTTATCCATTATCTAATTACTATTTGATCATGATGATTTCGCTCAATCCTAGTATTCTCAATACATAACAGTATAAATTTGGATGCACGTGGCAGCCAAGTTTTGAGGCCTCCTAAGCTACTAACTCAAAATTTGAAGATGTGGTTGGGTATAATATATAATAATACAATTTTAGTTATTAATTGTATTACTTCATATAATATTGTAATAATACATATAGATACCGTTTGATATTATATTTTATTGATATGAATGCCAATTGGAAGCATCGCTTGGATGTTTCTTCAGAAGTTATTGTCATGATATTTTATTAAGATAGTATATTTATTTATTGCTTTTGAAATGTGGTTAAAAAACTGAATAAATAAAGTTAAAACGAATGAATTCTATAATAAATTAATTGGATAAGTTCTTAAAACTTTTAACAGCATTCTGCGTGGGAGAATTATTTTACTTTAATCAAAACCAATTTTTTCCAAAGCCGATATTGTTTCTGAAATTAATAAAATTTTAGGAAATGGGTCGATATTTTATCTACGGGAATTTTTTCATGTGATAGGCAGATTAAGAATATAACACCAATGATGACACCGAATATTTAACAGAATTTATAGCAATAGAAGTTTTAGAAAATATTAAAAAGATTGTTGTTAATAAAAATTAACTTGAAAATTAAGAAGAGTAGCGAATAAAAATAATGGTGAAGTTTTTCAAGCTAAGGAACGAAATACCAACACTAAACCAGATTTAATATTCGATAAACTGCGAGAGAGTATACGAAAATATATAAAATATATAGGAATATACAAATCTCATAGAAATAAATAGATTAAATAATATTATGAAGTAGTTGGGCGTGGTTTCAATCTAGCCGATGATACGTTTGTTGCAATATAAAACAAATAGTATTGTAATATTTTAATGCACGCCGACGTTTAAGTTTACTTTTCAAACCTTCATCAGGAGGAGGAACGGGAACAAGAAGATTTCACCTTGTTACAGCGACGGATTATCCTCTTTCTTGTTCAGGTCTTGTCTTGTATTAGTAATCGCCAAAGTGGACCTAAACGTCGGCATATAATAAATATTATAAAATTACTACGTATTTTAATTTGAGCCCCCACCTCTTCTCTCTCCTGGACAATATTTTCCTAGATAAAATAAACAATGGTGAATACGTTAAAAAAAACCATAGCTGAAAAAAAACGCTCTTATTTTTTCATAATTTTTAAAGGAAGTATTAAACCATTCAAAATTAAAAAAATGTTTTTCTTGTTTGCATTCTTAAAAACGTTTAAAGCCCATGATGGCTTGTCATCCTCATAAACCTTAGGAAACTTTTTTCGCTTAATTCACCAAATAAAAAAATAACCCACAATAAATCACGTTTACCAGATGCCTACCAGTGCTATTTTCGCTTTTTAAGACTGTGGATCTAATCGTTTTATTTCATATAAGATTTTATTATTTATTTATTCTTTTATACCATATTTGAAACTGCGTTGCAACACATCAAGCGAATTCGTTGTGTTTCTCTGTCCTCGATTTATTGAATAATGTGTCTTGATTTTAAATATTTGAATTAAAAAGTTGAACCAGGAGTTCTCTGTGCCACTTTCTTTTTATTCTCCGTTCAGCTAGATTCCAGTTGATCATATCGAATTGGCAGTTCTTGTATATTTATTTTTGTATGAATATTCCAGGTAAGTTTTTTGTCCAAACATACTCAGACGGCACATAGGTTTGAAAGAGAATAGATGCGATAGTTGGATTTTTGTGGGAAGAGATGATTGCTGTCTCGTCGACGAAACTGTAGAGGGTTGTGCGGGGCACTCAGGAATATCAGAGGTGTTAAGGGAATTGAGGATGGGGCTTAAACCACTACCTTTTCATACGCACGTATGTTGAGGAAAAAAGGATGAAATAGAAGAATCAATGGAAATACAGGTATAATACATATGCAATATAGATATAAGATAATTTTCAGGATTTGAAACAGTTGTAATAATACCTAACAAGAATGTTTATAAAGAAAAATAATCAATGAATTAAGCAGTATAAAAATAAATACAAACAGTTATAGCCTTAATTTTATAATTATACAGCATTCATATTGGTAGATAGTAAGGGAATAGTTATTGCACTTTCGATTTGAAAATAAAATTCCGAAGCAATATTTGATGTACAAAATTGGGTTATACGGATATTTAAAAAATATCTTCAAATTTTTCCTTTTTGACTTGAATACTATTGTCATAAAAGTATCGGATAAAACCACATCAGTTTCTAAGTGTCTGAAAGATAAAGTAAGACTTAATAACTTTATGATTGAATAATATATTCAAGTATCTGTGAGGGGGCTTCCAACCTTCTACAAAAACGAAACCGTTTGTTATATATTTATGAGGTTCTGCACGAAAAAAAAATATATAAGTTCCAGTCTCATAATATTTAAATTTTTACATAATATACGGCACTACATCACTCGATTTCTGAATTTACAAGGAATGGCATCTCATTTGCATGAGTGATTGTACCATTTTTAAACTCACCGGTCCGAAGTCGAGCTGACACCTTCAGAGAGAAATATGTGAAAAATCTCGCGATTGTAATCTTTATATTTCATGGAAATGCGGTGCCTTATTGCTCGCATTTTCTCAACTCAAGGCAACACTTTCTTCATGGCTCGAGAACTCTTGAAGTATCCTAGCAGGATGACGAAATTTATTCAAAAACGAAATTAGGCGTGAAATTTATATTGCAATATTCAATCTTTCGCTTCGTCGTTTTTTTTTCGTTTTTTTTTCTTCAAATTTTAGTGAACATTTTCAAATAGAACATCTACAACAGCTTGTCCCTTACCATCATGACGTCGCGAAACTGATTTATTTTTACCTAGTAAAAAATGCATGAACAAGCTTTGTTAATTAATTTAGTGGGAAGACTGTTATATTTTTTTCAAATTGATGGCTCTGATCAACTAACACTTCCTTTATTATATATTTATTTTTTATTTATAAATGATCAAATATTTCATTAACGTTTCGGGTTACCCCCCCATTTTCATAATGAAATAACTCTAAAATTATATGGAAGTCGGTTTTTGAAAAAGGCTTATGCGCCAAAAATTCAAAATTTATGTTTTCAATTTATTATTGGGCGTAAGCACCACTTAAAAAAACCGCCTAGAATCTACTATTGATGACGTAAGCACCAAATACGTAGTGGGCGTACACTGCGAGCTTAATTTATTGTTTTAATGCCATAAATGTCATAATTGTGTATAAATAAATTAAATGAATGTATAGATAATAACAGTAGTAAACAATAATTTAACTATTATAAAGGAAAGAGAGAAAACAATAAAATAAGGAAATAGAAAATTTGTCTATCTTTTATTTTTCCTCTTTAGCGTCCTGTAAAGACGACTTATTTCTGCATCTACTTATCGATTCCATTATCAATTTATCTCGTATATGTAAAAAATATTCATATATTCAAATAACCATTCCTTGTAAAAAATCTCAATGATGAATCTAAAATTGGAAAAATACAGTTGTAAACATAGGTAGATAAATGGGTATTTTATTATATTACATTTTGTACAGTTATTCTGGTATTTACTATGAAAAAATGAATGATTGCAATACACATTCACATCCAAAAATATATAATAAGTTTAACAAGTTGCGATAAAATGTTTGTATTGCTACAGTTATTTTTAACAATATAATGTGTTCCCAAATATCTGAATGACTTTTTACAACCTTAATTTTCGTTTTTGATATTAGAGTTGTAAATGCTTCATTAGTGAAACAAGCACTCCGCTATCATCACTATCCTAAATAGAACCGCCAAAAATGATACACATGCTACAATTCGAAGAGAGAGGTATTAACCCTCAGACTGCGGAGAAGGAGTAATATTTTATGTAGGAGAATCTTATTAATTTTATCAATAAATAAACCCACAAATAAGAAAAACGTATTATGATATAACTTATAACGCTTCGACCTAGGTGTAGGCATCATCAGGACTAAGAAAAAATGAATCTTCCTTTTCATTTAAAAAAAATATCAGTACTAAATCTGAAAATCCCTGAATCAATTCAACATATTAATCTTATTAACAGAAAACATATCCTCCCTTACAACCTCTTAAATGGTGATATTAATGAAGAATATCATATGAATAATTTCAACATTTTTCCACAATTTTTAACACTAGGTCGCAGATAAAACGCAAGCTCATCGCCAAATTCAAAAACTTTATCAATAGTCTCTAGACCTTAAAATTTACCTCAAAGGTGACGAAAATTGGGTCAGGAGTCACGTATTTCCGTTTGCAACTTTATTTCTAATCATCTCTTACATCCCCCATCCTTCCCATAAAATATTTCTTTCCAGTTTTTCAAAGACCTTTCCTTCACCCGATCCTTTCTTAAATCTTATGACATCATTATTATTGAAGCTGACAAAGGCAGTAAGACTATAATTATGGACCATACTAAATATACTCCTTTCTGATCGATCCACATATGTCCCAACATTCCGAGACCCAACCCCCCAACACATTAAAAACCTTTTAGATTCAAAACTTATCAACTTTCTTAAATACAGAAATGTTATCTCCTACAGTTCCGTAGTTCCTCATTTATTGACTCAATTAAATTCACAAAACCGGAACCCCTCTCCGTTCTATCACTTCCAATATTAATTCTCCTGTCAATCTCATCAAATTCCTACTATCCCCCTATAAAAGTCCTCAGTTACAACAATCCTTATGATATCTACAATTCCTTTCAACTACAAGAACAATGAATATCCTTTACTATTCCTGAGTATTACATACTTACTTCTTTTGACGTTGAAAGTTTGTTCACCAGCATTCCCATAGATAAAACCCTCCGTATAGTCGGAGACCACTAGCCATCCATTGAACCCCATACCTCCCTTAACCGTTCCTCATATTTTGAATTCTTATGAAATATGAGGAACGGTTTCTCTTATATTCTTACAGCTTTGTTGGAAATTAACCGGTTACCTTACCTTCCATTGACAATTCATTAAACAAATTTCAGGACTTGCCCTGGGAAATCATCTTGCTCTCGACATTGCCAACATTGTCCTTAACAATCTGCTTAGTTCTATAACCACCCTATTCCCAAATGACATTGTCTTTATAAAAAAACTATGTAGATGACCTTCTCCTCATCCTTTACCTTAACAAAATTCTTGATATCCAATCAGCCCTTAACTCATACAACACGCGCCTTCACTTTACTGTTGAACGAGAAATGCATAGTTCATTTCCTTGCTTTCCTTGATCTCCTCATCATAAGGAACCCAAATAACACCATATACAGACTAGTAGACTAAACCGATTTACTCTGGCAGACTTTTGAACTGCTATTCTCAACACCCACACCACCAAAAAATGACGAATTCTCTTAGACAATAATTTCTCTCCAAATACCATTTACAAACTTATCAACAACTACACAAATCGCCCCTCCCTTCAATCCCCTCTATATTTTTCTTTATTTCTTTCATATTACTGTTTGTTAAATTTTTTTATTATTACTTAGCCTTGATGAGGGCCAAAAACTTGGGCCGAAACGTCGGCACACCTTATAATAAGTTGTTTCTTATTTTTGTGTTTATTTAATGACCGCACTCCCAACCAAGATTTTCCTACATACATTTTCATCGGTCAACCATACTCTCACCATGACTAATATTTTATTTAAAGAACATTAAAATTGACTTTCAAACAGAGGCATTAATATTTTATGGCTCATTTGATCAAAATTATTGGATCTGAAAGGAAGGTTAGACCCCAATCCTTCCATTTCATTAATTAGCTTCCACAGCATTGGCTTTTTCCTACGAATTGACGAAGGTTTCCTTTATCATTAAAGTTTAGAACTCACAATCAGTCGCAGAAGGAGTTAGGCTGTATATAATGCTACTTAACTAAACTTTTCACTCAATAAAGTAAAACTTGGAAATTATTTGCGTTATCCCTAATTTGTAGATAAAATGATGAAACATTTAATGATGTATGGTATTTGTAAATGCATTGCAGGTTTTCTATGCAACTTAAACGGATTAGTGACATAACACATTTGGGATTAAATTCGAGCAGAAGTTAATTTGGAAGACAGCTACAAAAAAAAAAAAAAATAAAATTATAAATGTACTTACTTGCACATCCAGGTTAAAAAATGGATCGGTATTAAAGTAATGAAGTGAGTAATATTTACCTATTAAAAGCTGGTATGCGAATTGGCACCTTCGGTAATATGTGTAAAAAAAAAAATCCACAAAGATAGATTTATTTGAGGATAAACAAAGTACTCCAGATAAAATCATATTACCGCTATATTTTAATAGAAATATAGTAGTTAATAATTAAAGTTGACTTTCCATTCTGCACAATTAAATATATATAGTAAACAAGAACTGACTTTAATTAATGTTACCTTCAAAGAGAATATAGAACTGAAATGGACAGCAAAACATTGGTTTCATCCTACACTGCATACAAGTTGAAAAATCACTAGGACGAAAAGTATAATAACTCCCATAAATTATAAATATGTAAGAATGTAAGGGAGAACAAACAACACGAATTGTCAGAGCCATCGTAACCACAGGGTCCCGCGATATATAGGCTTTCCTTCCTCTTTTAAATTTTTAACATTTATTTAATTAGTTACTTTTCAAATATGAAATATAAAGTCTCTTTCTCAAGTGATGCATATAATATATTTATCATTTATATCATGAAAGCTTCAATCAAAAATTCCTGTTCAAATATTCGAGTACTGAAAGAAAAGAGAGAAAAATAATAATGAATTAGTTTGCGATAAATTGTTTTTCGCAATTAGAGAAAAACTTGGTTGATGCATTTATTTAGCTAAATAAATAAAAATAAATGTACTATTTTCTTACGAGATAAACAACTAAAATCTTTCCAACAAAAACCTCTAATAAAAAAATACAACATTATTGAAGTTATTACTGTTTTTAATATTGTGAATCATTCTTACAAGTATTTCACTCGTAGTCTTCTATTTCAAGGAGGTGAAGGCCTAATTTGATAAAATAGAATACGATTAATCCAAATTGTTATACAGAAATTCCATTCTATAATTTTTTGCCAGAGGAACGAAAAGATACATGACGGGGGCAAAATAATTCTTAAAAAATTACTTCAAGGCTTATTTATGTTTTAAATTTCACAAAGGAATAAAAAAAAAATTAAGTAAAAGTTGATTAAATTAAATTTAATAACAATTTGTAAATTAATGGTTTAGTCCTTTGATTTTTAGGAGGGCAACAATAATCAACTAACCATTATTTTGGTACCTGTTATAAGTTATGTGAAGGGTAGAAGGGTAGTATGAGAGCTATTGGTAAAGAATAGTATTTATAGAAATAGTAGTAATGATAAATTAAAAAAAAAATTTATCTTTTTTCATTAAATTAGTATTCGATTTTAATTTGCTTCAACTCTAAAAGTAATTTAAAATGATAATACATACCATTTCAGTAATATAAGTCCTTCATCAAGATTTAACAATACAGCACGAAACCTTTTATTTGTGTAAACTGAACGATTAATTTACATCCCCTCTTCTTTCGAATACTAAGAGGGTGGGACATAACAAACCTATAGGAATCGGCAGAGCTTTGAATGAATCACTTACTACGTTGTCGAGTGCCCAATTACCTGCCCTAACTACCTCGTTAGGGTGTTTGACAAACAACTGATCAGCAGTATCTGCATATCCCGAGGGAGCTATCGTATCAGTTTCTTCAATGGGAGTCTGTAATATCAAATAGCTAATCAAAGAGAACGCGGTAATTAGGAGAGGTAGATCTAGTAAACCTATTTTATCCTTTATCATCCTCAACCACAATGCAGCCATCAATGGAATAAAAAAAAAAAATAGAAAACGATGATTAATGTATGTATTTCGAAACTCAGATTAAATAATATGTTAAGGCAGGAATCCTAGTTTTATTTAATTTAATTCCCTTCTTGTCAGTGTTTAACATGGTAACATCAGTGTGAACATTGTGAAAAAAGTAAATGAAAATAAAGTAAAGTATGAAAAAAAATTAAAAAATAATGGGCATTTCTTACAATTTTGTTCTTTGAATATCTCTATTAAGTGCCCTCTGTAAAATTTATTCTAAGATACTAGAAAAGCGAATGGTAAAGGGTAAAAGGATTAATTGAAGGGGAAAAGTACGGCTATAGGAAGATAAGGATTATGCGTGTCATTAGGGTTGACGACAAACCTCTTGAACAAGTAGAAAGTTGTAGTACCTAGGAGCACACCAACAAGAAGAGACCGAGCCCGTAACACCTGCATTAGGCCGAACCTCGATGTCAACCGAGGCAACGATACGATAAAAGAGAATCGGCTAACAGGAAGAATCACAATACAGGTCTATCAGGTTAGCGGAAAACGAGGACCTAGGACAAAGTGGGAAGACAAGGTCAAAGAAGAATTTCGGAAGAGAGGATTGGAGTGGAATAGGAGAAAGACCGACAAGGGTGGAAAAAGCTAAACAGACTTTCTCCCCACACTGCATAGAGCGATGGAGAGGATCGATTATAATGATGATCATGTTTCAGTAGACGTAAAGAATAGCTGTAGGACGTATCTTATCCAGTGTGAATTATGCTGTTATGTTCATTGTTTCTATTTTCTCTCCACTTCTTGATTAGTTCTATATGCAATATTTTATTTTGGCAATGTACTTACAAATATTATTTTAGCGCTTAAATAATTTAAATTACTCTATCGAAGGTTCGAATAGGGTGATAATTGGACATATAATAAAAAATAATTAGATTAAAAAAAATTGAGCGTTTCCAGCATTTTGGAATTAGCCTTAATGGGAGAAGAAAAAAATCATCAAGAATTTAAGTTATGTCAGAGGGTAATAGTTCTGAGGTCAAAAAAGGATTTTTTTTTTTAGAATCTTTATTATAATTTCCCAAATAATCGGTATTAATAAGAATAAAATAAAATAATTTTTATCTAGTTTTGGTGTTTTATCTACAGTAAATAATAACAGTAGTGGTACAAGATGGCGTATTGAGATGGCGTAAGGAGTCCTTTAAATACCGAAATAATTTAATTGTGATACTACGTTTGATACAGATTTTAGTACTTCATCCATCTTTTAATCTTATAACCATACCGGTTTTGTCTAAAGAATATTGAGAAGAAATCTAGATTATGGCAATCAAAATAGTATAAAACAGATTTTTCGACGAGATGGCTCGTTCGTTTCTCTCATTACTCAAAAGCGGTTAGCCTTAAAAAGCTTAAATATTGCATTTGGGGTTGTTGTAGCATCTAGTTGAGCTATATTAAAATATAAAGCAAAACGTCTCAAATTTGGTGTATAAGACTTTTAGGTTTATGTTAAAGTTGGCTTTCCTGAAAGTGGTACTTTATCTCAATTTTTAGATTTTGTTTACAATTGCCTAACCAAAAATAGTACTTCATTTGTAGCTCCTCAGAGATTATATTAAAAAAAGATATTTAAATATAATCAAACTCTTTTCAAATTTTGAATTAGAAACTTTTAAGCCATTTCAAATATACAAAGTATTAAATTTCGGCTGCTAAATATCTCTAAACTTAGTATTAGAGACTATTATATCATGGGATCACTGATACCAAATTCAAGATCATTTTATGATCACCGCTGATTTATAGTTTAATAGGCGTACAAGAAGGTCATGTAGTGTCCTCATCAGATATTTTTCAATTGTAATATAATCAATTAAATGTGTTTTTAATACCCAACCACTAAGACTGTAATTTAATTTTTTTCCAAAATACAATATCAAATAAACCGTGATTAAAAAGAATAAGCGAAAAAATACATCATATATATGTATTTTACAAAAGATATAATTAACACATACAGTCAGAAATATACAGGGACAAAAAGATAGTAGCGAATTACATCAGTCCTAGTTCATAAAATTCTGAATTAAATACGATTTTTTTTTCTTTCTGCACCAGATGTATAATGATCTGTACTTTATATAATTCCAATGTTGTGAAAACATGAATTATTGACTGAGCATATATCATGTCCAAGGGCTGAATTAAGATAAAGTAGTGGCAAAACGAAAATAAGTAAAAGAATATATATATTGCGAACTGTCTACCCTGAGCTAATATCCAAGCAATCATAGTCAGAAGGAAAAGAGGAAGCTATAAACTCGGAATGATTTACGACTTACGTAGGGGTAGCTACAAATCTTATTTTTGTAGTAAGTAATTTACAAAGTCTCTAGTTTCGAGGTTGCCAAAAAATTATTAGGATAAAATATTCAAGCTATTAATTTATCATCAATAATAAAAATAAATAAAGAAGAATGTTGCAAAGATTACATGTTTTTGCTTTATATTATCCTGTCAATTATTTTAAATTTCATTTATATAAATAAAAGAGCGTTATGTTACAGCTGTTTGTTTTTTCTCTATCATTGTATGGATTGATATTTTCTTCACCTTTTTATTAAATGATAGGATAAATTATTGATATAATTTATGCCGTAAATATCAATGTATTTTATTCTCGATCAGTAGCAACTTAGAATAGAAATATTTAAATCAAGTATAACGAATACGCTTTATTAATTTTTTGTGGTTTTGCTCCTGAAATATTGGGTTTATGTATTTTTTTTAAAAAAAGTATAAATGTAGACAAAGATTAGTTACTTAATTGTACTTAACTATTTATAAACTAAACACAATGCCTATACAACCAATAATGGAGAAAAAATTATACAAATAATAATAAGCTTCGTCAGTTACTAATCTACAAAATAAGCCTAAAAAATTGGGCGGAAATCTTTATTAAATTTTTGAAGATACTGAGAATGAATCAATGGATATTTGATTGACTGATTACGATTTTTTTAAATATTCAAGTACTGTAGAGTTCTTGATAAAATATTACATTAGAATTTCATTCGCATGTAGAATTAAATTATTATTTTAGTGTTAGTTTTGCAGATTTCATCGATAAAGAATTTTGGAATATGTGACTGATAATTAATATTTGAATTTTCATTGGGCGACGATTTCAAATTGTGTTATTTTAAATTATTTAATTTTGATTAATTCAAACTCTTGATACCTAATCCCTAAGATTGATTAAGAATGGAAAAATAATTGAGCTCATGAAATGTAACCTCCAAATTCAGTATTTCAAAAGAAGGAGAATGTTAAGCGATAGACATTCAGGAAAAAAAAGAATATATATTTTCTTAAAATATTTAGTAGTATATAAAAAAAAAAAATAAAGATTACAGATGAAAAAAATATAAGTAATAAACAAGTACAATAGACAGGAACATTTGTAGGAAAAAATGAGAAACCCAAACAGAACAAATATCAATATTATAAACAATTATTTTATATCCATTAAAAAATTATTTCACGCAGCATTATTTATTTAACTCAAGCTTTAATTATTTATCAGATTTTTATAGATATATTATTTATGAAATAAATTTCACAAAAAAACAACTAAAACCTTGTCCAAAACAATAACGATTAAATGATAAAGCTAGACTAACACATTTAGCATTGTTTTCATTCTATTATAAGAGTGTGAATAACTATATATATATTTATTTATACCGAGCAGTGAAAGGAGGCCAAATTCTTTTCTTTTAAAGCCAATGAGTTATTGTTATAGCTGTGAAGCTACCGGGGGCTAAATTTATGAGCCTCGCTAACTCCGTGTAGCAGTACAGCTGTTGAATGAGGGCTCCGCGATCGCTTCTCATTTCATTCTACCTTTAAGGTCGCTGGCATCATTCATTTAAATTTTGAATAGGTATGAGTATATATACATTTTTTACAGATACTATACGAAATGATTATAGACACAGATATGCTTTTTAAAACCCAGAAACCATTTTTATCCTTCTATTTTTTTTAATAATATAAAAAATATATAAATAAATCACAACACCTTTTTTTTGGTGTCATTTTTGTGTTCTGATAATTTGGTTATAAGTATTTTAATTCAATATTAAAATTAATTCCATTAATTCATCGGACATAATTAATTAATTCGGCTCTTGATAAATCAGTGACTTACATAAATTCACTTGGATGTAAATAAAGTGAATTTTTTACATTATTGTTAATTTATTGACTGTTTACTAACTTATTATGCACACCTCTCAAAATATAGGCCATTACTTTTTATCACTGAAACACATCTTCTAATGAATGAACAAATCAATGATTTTGGGAGCCCAAAACGAAACTTAATTTTGAGCCTCATGTCATTCTCTCTAATTTTTTAAACCAAAATAAAGATATTAATATCCATCAGAAGTAAGAACCGAGCCCCTTTCCATTTATTAGGTTATTAATGTACGTATGCGGCGTTATTTTTTTTTAAATAATGCTACAAAATTTTACAAAGGTAAAGCATTCACCAATTCTGCAAAAACCGCTGAGATCTTTCCTTAAACTGACATATGTATAAAATAAATTTGAAATAGAGATATGATCCATAAATGATACAAAAGTTTTTTTTTTTCTTAATGGAAAAGGAAAAATATCTACGAATTTTGGTAATAACCGATCCTTGTACTTAAAGCCCGGTAAACATCTAAAAAAAATTGAGGTATACAAGATGTAAAACTTTGTGACTACGCAGTAATTTTCGTGTCAACACGAAAAAACATGCAAAAACTCGCGTTTGCGGCGAAAATATTTGTGAAACACACGTTCATCGCAAATTTTTGTTGGAGTGAACCCGGCCTAACGTTAAAGGAGTAAAACATACCATGATCCCTATCACCCTGTAAGAATAGAGAGTCAAGCTTATATGAAGGTTTCCCTTTACAAAAATAGTGGGCTCATCATTGTAAGGACGGTGGCTTGACAGACGCATCTAAGATCTATGTAGCCCTAAAATGAGCACATAGCATAACCATATGAATATATAGGCGATTAAGGCACATTTCTGACCAAACTGTCTATCAAGAAAACTACTGCTTTTCCGATTTAATTTATTAAACACACACATTCCAGAAAAAATGATTCCCTGTAAAATTTACTGTTGGTAGCTTTCGTTAGATTGCTAAGGCATATGTATTTGTGACTAACAACTTTTCGAAATGCAATTTAATAGCAGCTTATAAGACTTTGGGAAATTAGGTAAAGTAAAAACAATTGTTGCTATTATACCTCTTTATATATTTTTTTTTTTAAATCTCTAGTATTTTTTAAAACTAAAAACTCTCTTTTTTTTCAATTTATTTACCAAATTAGATGCCGTCGATAGATTATTAATTAGAATCTATTAGAAAGCTTACTAGCTATTATGCTAGAGGGCAAGAGCAGACAAAACCTCTCTTTTAGCATTCTAGGCCATTCCAATGAATTGATGTAGCAATTCACTACGTTTTTTTCGAGTGAAAGATTAAAGCACAACAAAGCGAGTTGTCTACGCATCCACACTGAAAAGAAAAACGCTGAAATTTTGAAGAGCCTCAAAACATAGGCGTAAATGGATGATTAATTTTCAACATGCGATTAATGAATCATCGATGGTCCGTGGGATGAGTCTTTTTTGATATATCCCCGCCAGTTGTTTTAAGTAATATCACTGAATTTAAAATAACACATGACAATATTTATATTATACACATAAACAAGGAATAGAGTCACTTTGGCCCGTAATGAAGAGGCGAAACAAGATTGAAGCTTCTACCAAAAGAACAATGTTGGACTCTTATCTGTGCGAATTTATGTGGCGTCAACTACACAAGGGAAGGAATCTTTTTGAAGTAATTTTATCAGATATTGTTAATTTACGGACATTAGAATAGGTAATAAATAAATTTTATATTTTAAAATCATATGTACTTGTATTTTATATCATTTAATTCACTGATATTATTAATAGTAACTGGCGGGGATTTATCAAAAAAGACCTCATGGGAGATCCCGACAACACTCTTTTGAGGACTTATTGTTAGAACTGTTTAATGGTTTACCTTTCCTAAGGTTTGAAGGTATGTTAGTTGAAAAGTTTTAACTGGTAAATGCACTATAAAAGTGTCTAAAAATGTACTTTTAAGCATCTTAATTCCCAAGTCGAAGGTAGGGATGGTCTGCAGATGGTTCAATTTCCGGATGAGTGGTCCACATACCTCTACAGACTAAGAACCACTGGATTAAACAGAATGATGATTTTGTGGATTTATGTATTTACAGCAATGAAGTGATTTTGCCCAGATGATCACAAGTAAAAGCAATGAAAGTTGATATGAATATGCTACACATTTTCTATTCGTCTATAATTTTTACATTTTTATCAGCCTGCTCTCATTTTTATTTTAGTCTGATTTTTTGTACATTTTCGATTAGTTTTGTATCATTTAAACTTACTGCCAGTCCAGTACGTTCAAGTCTTCAGCCAATTCCATTATCTTTTATTAAAATTTAGAAAATGCTGTTTTCAACTGATGAATATGCCGTAACCATTACATTTACGGCTATTCTAATGGAAACGAACGACATGTAGTAGTGAAGTAACTATACTTCAACACCACATGTCGCCGACTAAGACGATTTTATAATCGCAGATGAACCATAAATGAATGGCAACATAAAGCAGAAATTCTCCAGAAATGGCGCTTTCAGTTAAAGCCAATATTAAATGTAATTTTTTGTTTACTGCTATTATAGTTATTGTAATAAAACAAAAACAAATATCCCATTAAAAATAATATAAATTAATCAAAAGTTGGAATAAGTGCCATAGCATTCATCCATTCATCAACCATTAACGATAGGTTATCGTAGTGATTAAATATTTGTGATTAGTGTCAATTATATTTCAATAAATGTTGCCAACATAAAAAAGAATAGGTACTTTTAGTTAAATATACAGTTAAAATGGTATTTAATATACATTGGGCTAAGCTTGGACGTATGCCTAGATATGACTTGCATACTGATGCCCTCGTGTCTCCGGACAAAGCGGTTGTATCTTACTTATTCCGGTTCGCGAACAATGGTTTACAACTGTGTATCATTAGAAATCAAATTAACATTAGCTATGTACCGAATTTGAAATCAGATGCCAAATAAAACTTCGCGATCGAGAACCATAAATGAATTATGATCCACTTCGAAAGTAATAAATATCCCAAATAATTCACTATAACACCTGTAACTATTAATAATAAGGCTACTCTCAATCTCTTATTTAGTATGCTAAATCGTGCTACCCTTCAAGTTTCAATAATATGCTAAATTTCATAATATATAAAACAATTCTAGTAAAAGGCTCAGTTTAGCAGACCTCATTATGTGCTAAATCCAGTATCACAATGCTAAATGGCTGCCATATTATTTTGCTAACTCACTGGTGTCTGCATGAGGTTTCGAAGTGTCATGTATTTATTTGCTATGGTTTGTTTCGATTTAATTTTAAAATTAAACCAAAGGTTTCATAAAAATAAGTTTAGCAAAATAAAATAAAGTTGCACTATCTTATCACAGATAAGAGCCAGACAGAGCCACCGGCCGTTCATAACTCCGAATTTTGCATGCTGAATAAGATTATTAGTATCTCCAATGTTAAAACGGTGTTTGAATGATTTTTTTTTTTTTTTATTACTTCCTAAGATATAGTTATGATTAATGATGATGGTATCTTTAATAGTTTTTGAATTTTAGCTTTTAAGTATTCTGAATCCAAAAAAGTTGTTTTAAAAAATGTTTAGTCGTTCCTCACGCATTATTTGAGCATTGTACCATGTATTCAATTTTTAGTTTACGTCTTATGAAAACTATAGAAACAGATCGTTCCTGCTTGGTAAAACTAGATAGACGCTTTAAGTTACCTCATTATACTCCCATTCAATCTATTTTCGGAACCATCAAATAATTATGGCAGCTGCTTTCATAGACTGTTAAACTGACAAGTTAATGACCGTATCAAATCGCCCCGTCACACAACTCAAAGCTGCGTAAACTGTCATTTCTAAATTATCTCACTGCCCAATCCCAGACAGGATGGACCGTCAAGATTCCTAAACAACTGCCAAAAGAGTTTTGTAGTAATTTGGCAAACGTGGAACGAGTCCTTTTAGCCTAGATATTTTTTTTCTTTCTTACAGTTTAAGTCTATTCCAAGAAAAATCATAGATTGTTGTTTATCAGTTTGAGTTATTATCATTGATCAATATTAAAGCGAAAGGTGCCGATACCTGTAGGCGTTGATGAAGATCCTAGAACCGCAATGTCTTTTTCATGGTAATGTAATCTCGATCTACTCATTACTTAAAAATAAAATATTCACCATCTGTACAGTGTTAATTTCCTCTCATTTACATATACATAAAGTATTTTCAAGTTGAATAAGTAATGCAAATAAACACATACAGATAAAAACATTCACAATTATTTTAATATTTACGATAAATCAATTTTTGTGTCTCTAATTACAACTGTTTTTATTCCAAAGGAATTAGATGCGAATAGTAAGCAACGTAACAAAACAGATTTGATTGTTTCATAAATTACTAATGAACAGTTTCAAAAATAAAGATTCAGAGCAAAAGTCACATTCGACTTTGTGGCCATAGTATCCGAGTTTATTGAGACACCACCTAATAACTATGACTAATAAAGGTGCTAAATCAATTGAAGAAATCTTTAAAATCTAAACAGCGATTTATTTGTAGTCCGGGAAACATGGCTCATATCCATTTAATTCTCCAGACAAAGCTGGAAAAATCCGGGAAAAATATATTAAATGCAGAATCTCCTCTGAAATAGTCTTGTATAGATCAGATGAAAATAGTCTTGTCTAGATCAGAAGACGGATTTTTTTTTTATTTTACAATTTTTATGACAAATAATATTTTTAATTCAGTTTTTCGCGTATCTATCTCCACTTCTAGGGGTCAGAGTCAATTAAAACAGTCCAATTTTGGTTTATTATTTTCAATAATAGATCTTTGTAATCGCCCAAGGAAAAAAATTTGTAACCCCTCCCCCCTCAAAATTATAATTCTTTTATACATCCTCTTACAGAGTTAAAAATAGATACATAATTATAAAACTATTGCGTTATTTACAATTTTGTATATTTCGAGTAATGTGTTTCAGATCAAATATTTTCTTTTTCTTTCTGTTTAATGGGCCAAGTGATATGGCTAGTAGGAAGAAGAGGAACTTCCTGTCGTATTAGTCATATCACTTGATACATTATACTCAAAGATAGAAAAAAAAATTAGATTTAAAAAATATAACTGGAAATTCACACAATTGCACTTAACTCACAATTCACAGGTGGCACGGATATAAAATAAATGAAGATGAAACTTTATAATTAAATGGTAAAAGTTAATTAAATTGTCATTTTTATTGGCATGGTAGTTCAGATGCCAATGGTAGTTCAATTTTTCTAATTAATTTGTAATTGCTATTCATTAGGAATAAAAAAGTTATTAGTCATTAATAATTGATCATAAATATGATTACAACCAACATTAGTGGCATACAAAGGAGGAAATCAGGGGATATCTTTCTCTCTCCCGAAACATACAAAAAAAAAAATAAAGTTTGTAATTAAGTAATATTTTGGGCAATTTTAAACAATAATTTTTTAGTCAATTTTATAGCTTATCCTTAAAATTTATTCCCAATCGGCGACTGTAGACATAGACATGCCTACTCGTAAATCCTCTCCGAATAAAATTCAAACACTTCTCGAAAAAAAATTCTGCGTACGTCCCTGACCAGTCTAACTTTGTTTGACTAGGACATTAGAAAGATTTATAAATAATCTGCCTTTGACATTTATTATTAGAAAATGAATTTTATATGAAGCTTTTAAATTTTACCAAGTAGCACAAAAATATAATTTTTTATCGAAATAAACCAAAACATGCATTTTAAAAGATTAATTTTTTAGATAATGAATATCAGTTAGAGTTAAAATTAATTTATTAAATGCATAATGTTTCTTAAGCATGTTAAGAAACATTATACTGTCAGTAATGCACAGTTCTTGAATACAAAGAAAAACCCAAGTTCGATAAGAAGAGGGTCGTAAAAGGTACGCTGACTCTACAAGACTGAGACATTCCTCGATCGCGGGTCGGCCAAAGAGGTTTTTAAAGCTGAAATATTCGGGACAGATCGCATTGAAGAGGAATAAAATTCCGCCATAAAATAGAGATAGCGCTTTGACGGGACCAACGGCGGTGTCTTATTTAGTTCCTACTTTGGGATTGTGCCATCCCGGTGACGGCTCTTCTGGCTAAATGGCATCCGTTCAGGCCTTACTCGGTTAATGTCTTCGTTCGCTTCCTTGTAAACATTGGAAGGAGTGGCTGATTGCTCGAGTCTTCCCCAGACGGTCAATATCGAAAGCGAAATGTAATCGAAGTCGCAATGAACTAGGCATTAATCATCTCATCGTTGCCATGAACATGCGTCAACCCATGTACTACAATTTTGGAATAGATACTTATAGATACAGATGAAATTCAGTAGCTATAAAAATTACAACATTGATAACGTTGTACATATGTTTATTTATATATAGATAAACATATACGCATAAACTCTAAATGAGCTGCTTAATTTTTCAACAATTGCAAACTGCTATATAGGTTGTAAAAAAGAGCCATGGAAATTACTGGTTAACCTCTTTTAAAGTTTAAACTAAAAATCCGAGACTTTTAAATTCCAAGTGTTTAATAAAACTTCAAATGTTAAATAAGCAGTTATGGAGAATTAGTAAAACTACTTTGCTGGTGAGCATTTCATTATTTTATTACTGTTATTTACTATTGTATGAAATTACATCGCTGTTTTATCTACTTAGTAATTTAAATTAAAAAATCGGTTTTTCAAAATTTTCTCTTTTTAAAATTAACTGTGACATCTTCAACTGATAACACAGGTAAAAAGATTCACTTCTCTGAAATATTAGCACTAAAAATAAAAACGATGTCAATTATTAAACTATGATTTATTATTTCCAAATGGTTTACTATTTCTTATGGTTTATTATGTATCCAAAATATAATCAATATTTTTATCTTTTATTTTTCTTTTTAAAGCTTTGATGTAATAATTTCAAAACATTTTAGATTTTTCCTCATAATCACAAGACTTTGAAACCTTTTAATCAGCTCGCAGAAACGAAATGGTCGACCATGACGTTGGTACTGAATTAAAAAAAAAAATCGGCCCAATTCACGGAGAAAAAGACATTGACTGCGGACGGACAGATTTTTTTATTATTATATAATTCTTTTTTTTTATTGATTTTTGGATTATCTTATCATGTATCATATTATATTTATATTATCTTACGTCTCTTGAAATGTAAAAACTAAAATTTTGAAGGTGGGTTAATTTCTTTTTTTTTTATTAATGAACATAATAAACCAAAATTCAAGTGTACGTAGGAAATTAAAATCTTGCAAATTATTGTTACTAATTTGATTGCAACTTGCAATAAGATGAGGTTTCAGCGGGACTAAATGACGGACATGGTTACTAGTTTCCGAAGATTGCAGTATCTCAAAAACGACACTCGGCGTCGCGACATCCGACGTCATTGACATACACACATAAATGGGGAGGAAAACCAGTATTTTACATTCAATTTTAACACTTAAAACAAGTAATACAAATGTTTAATTGGATTGGAAACCAAATTGCGTTTGTAATCTTTAATACCGAAACATGTGATATATAGATTTAATTTAAATATAATTCTTGATTTAAGCTTATTATGACCTTCAAGTAAAGTACCCTTTTACGGCTCATCAATTTTAACCAAAATATTGTAAATACATTCATGTCGATATTACATTATATTTTGATACAATTTTTGATGAAAGTCTAATATGACCTTCAAGTAAAGTACCGCTTGCGGTTTTCCAATTTAGACCAAAATCTAATATGTTATTTAAATCAATTTATGCATTATAATTACTAAATTTGAGAAGTTTTGCAATGTATTTTAATAAAAATTTTTATGGAAATCAGTTATGACCTTAATTGAATGAAGTAAAGTTCCACTTCTGGTGATCAAGCAGTAATCAAAAAGGGAAGTTCACAACTAGATTTTACAGCAATCCTAAATACAAAATTTCAACTTTCTACGGCTTACCGTTTTTGAGTTATGCGAGATACGAACGTACGTACGAACATATGAACGTACGAACGTTCATAGACGCCACGACGAAACCATTCAAAATGGATTCAGGGATGGTCAAAATGGATATTTCCGTTGAAATCTGAAAATCGAAAATTTTCGCGATTTCAATACTTCCTTTCTTCATACAAGGAAGTAAAAATGAAGACAGCGTTTCCGTTTTCTGCAATTTATCTTCATTTTTTGTTAATGGACGTTTTACACCCCCCCTCCAGTTTTTTAAATACTTTATTGTATAAAGGGAACAAAAAATATAATTGTCAGATTAGAGTGGTTTTATTAGACTGAAATAAAGCTATGCATTAAACTTCAAAGCGAATTAAACTTTATAACAGCTATAAATAAATGTTTGCTGTTTAAATGATCTTGAAGTCCAACTGATTATGGAGCGCGAAGTGAGAAATAGGGTGGGTTTATAAGAACTTTGGTTGGCGTCATCTTCCTTGTTTGTGTCAAGGCTGCCAACAGTTGGCTGTGTACCAGATCATTGATGCCAGACAAAGGAAATTATGAAGACAGATTTTGGCATTGTCAAAAATAATTATTGAACGAAAAAAAGCTATATTTTATATAATAATATTTTAGGACTAAAAATTTTAAAATAAATAATGATTATTTTAATGTGATAATTACGAAAATAATAATATACCATTAATAAGAAGTTACAGTTTCATCCAACCTTGACGTTTACTCTATATTAGTATGTCTATTTTACATTTCGAATAATTTCTACAAAAAAATTTGTCACTGACAATGTGAGAAAACTAATTTAAAAAAAAGGCAATTAAAGTTCCACTTTTAAGTTTTATCGTCAAGAACTTTATTTCTTTTTGGGAGATAGTCAAACCAAAAATTAAAATTAAAAAAAAACTATTGTGTGAAGTAATATTCCCTCATTGTATACTAACACTTCCTTCTTGGTTGTTAACGTTCGATTTTTTTTTTTCATTTATATTTTTAACTATTTATATGAAAATTTAATAATTTATTTAAATATCAAGATATTTGTGGGGTCTATTTTGATAAAATTTTCATTCAATATTCAATACATAAACGTTATATAAAATGCAAAAACTGCTAGTTAATTCCAATTGCGATTTACTGAAGTGTTATTTGACAACAGAATGACTTTTTCTGTCAAGATTATTTCTGAAAAACTTTGCTAACTATTTAGTCCATACCATGTCCAACTATCGAATATGACAAAATGCTACTTTTATATTATTTACTTTGAAACGAAATAATTCAGATACCTAGTGTTTTAAAGTCTATAATTCCTAATCATCAAGTGTTGATTCCTTGTTTATTTTGGGGGTTAGGTATTCGAGACTTTTTCACAATGCATGTCTGAACTATTACGTTTCAAAGTGACCAATATGAAAGTTAAATTATAGGGTATGTCATTTCATCAAAAATGATAATTTGTATGTCCAGAGTTAAAATAAATGCCTTTACCGAATTGCTTCGATTTTAAGGAAATAAAAATAAATATCGTAGAAACATTTCATTTTTAAGAACATTCTAAGAGAAACATTTTAAGCATTAGCTTAAAATTTATTAAAAATAGATTACAGTGTCACGTCCCATAGTAAGCATTACTGAATACTATCAAAAAGATACTATATTGGATTAATCGCTTGAAATGAATTATTAAAAGTCCTTAAAAAAAAAAAAATCTGAATTTTACTTTCCCAAGTTTTTGCTCGCTAAAATGCCTTTTTATAGTAACAATTGTTAAGTTTATAATGAATATTACAATTGTAAGTTTAGAATGAATATTTTTGTTGATATTAACAAAATATTGAAAAACAGAAAATTTGACAACCTCGCTAAGTTATAGCATCAGATATTTGTAGGTACATTATTAGCAGTTGATTTCAAGCAAATTATCATTTTCGATGAAATCCACTCATACATTGTATATTCATTATAAAATCATTATCAAAAAGATAACTATAAAAAACAAACAAAAAAAAAACAAGATTTGTTTAGCAGTTTATAGAAAGATTCTCAATTGAATAATTTAATTTAATTTAAAGGAATAATTACCACATACATCAACCTTTTGAAAATGCTATATTCTTTTGAAATTAAGACATATCAACTTTTATAAGATGTAAAATCATAAAAAGATACTAAACTTTAATTTATTATTATAAAATTCGAAAAAATATATTATATTTGCCAATCACCAATCCCTCCCTAACACATGTATGTGTGTATAAAATATTCTCTCTCTCTCTCTCTCTCTCTCTCTCTCTCTCTCTATATATATATATATATATATATATATATATATATATATATATATATATATATATAATATCTTCCCAACTGCCTCGAGCAGCTAGACGCTGGTCCCGCCTCAATATTTATATATGAGGAATGAAATATATGAAGAGGTCAGGATCATGTTGGGTGCCAGAAGCTCATGAAGGCTCTTCTTTATGTCATATCTTAAATAAACAAGAACGATCCAAATTTACTGAACTGCCTGAAGAGCCAAAATACCAAAGAGAACGGAAAACTGACAAAGATTTATGTTAAAGGAAGAACTGCTTATTCTTGAATATAAAGGTAAAAAAATTAACTTAATTTTTAACTATACACAATAACTATTTTTCTATCTTATGAAAACTATGTTAATAATAATAATAGTTTTATTACTACAGTAATCCTGGAGGTTTGACAATCGTAAGTTCGGGACGTATTAAACATTTTAGAAGGATACAAACTTGGATGCAAATGCAAATGCAAATCTTTAAGGATACTCTGCCATTCTATACAGTTGAAAAGGAAGATTTTCTCAGCTTGTTTAAAATTCTAGCCCCTTTATATAAGGTACCTTCTAGAAATACATTAAAAATCTATTGAATGAAAAATACTCAGAACTGCGCTCTCTTATTCAAACACATTTGAATGAAGTAAATTCAGTGACATTGACTTGTCACATATGAACGGAGTCCCACCAGATGAAAAGTTTAATTGGTGTCACTATTCATTTTATTTTAGAAACAAATAATGAAATGTCCTCAGTATTCCTGGAACTTCTAGAACTCACAGACAGGCATACATCCTAATACATATCTCATGTTTTGGAAGATGTGTGCTGACGTTTTAATATCTCAAATGAAAAAGTAACAACAATTGTCACTGACAATGGGGCAAACATTGTTAAGGCAGTGGATACGTTCTCACAGGCCAAACATGTACACTGTTTTGCACACTTGTTAAATCTAGTGTGCGAAAAGACTAGTTGGAAGAATTATTTAGAAAGGTTCGTAGCATTACAACTTGGTTTGCAACTGTTAAGCCACTGAAAGTGGCACTAAATCCAAGCTAATTTCAGATGTTCCTACCAGATGGAACAGCAAATATTACTTGGTCCAACGTTTCCTAGAACTTCGGCCTCATATCAGCGTTATATTGAGTGAACACACAAGTGCTCCAAATATGGTGACTGCACGGGATGTTGAAGAATATTCAAGAATAGGGATCGAGGTATATTAGGTAGATGCTAACAACTAGTTTTAAATTTTATTGTGTTTCACAGTGTGTCATATGCATAGTAAATCATAGGTCCACCCGCAATTGTACTTTCATACTTTATTATGAAATAGAATCCAGGTCTTTTCTCCTTACCCTTCAAATAAACTCAAGAGTTTATGATTACCAAAACAAAAAATAATATGGATCAATCACTCACCAAATTGAAATAAAATAGACAATACTATAAATATAAATAAAATTGTTGCAGATAATCATTGCTTAAAATGTAGCACATGTTAATTTATAAATATAATGGCGTAAATATGAGAATAAGTAATATTTAGTTGCCAAACAATAATTAGTAGATAAGATTGAAGCACATATACTGTTAATTAATTATATGTAAAGACAAACAGGTAATAATATAAATGGTGATTGTACTAATATATATATCAGATGAGTTACATGTTTTTATATAAATGTTTTGAGAATACTTTTATTTTTTAGAAAAATAAAACAAGTTTTTTTTTTTTTTAAATTTGTAGAATAATATAATGTATGAAATATGGCAAAAAGCCTTCAAGATAAAAATATATTATAATTATTAGCTTCAAACCCCTAATGATTAATATTGAGAAAAAATTAACTATAAACAATCTACCGTTAAATCATACAATTATATAAAGGGGCTGTCATGTTTTTCGTTTGTAACCGTTAACCGCGAAAACTACTGAACCAATCTTTACCGAAATTTAACTTAACCATTTTCATGGTATCTGGAAAGTTTAGCAATAATAAAACAGCGTTTTTCATTAAAACGTTATTAGGTATTGATTAATTAATTGCTAAGAGAATATTTTTCCAACTTGAGTACGTGTCATAGCCATGAAAACTTCATAACCGTGGAAGCAAGTCGACAACAAAAATTTTTTAATAAGTGAAAATTTATTAGGAGGAAATAGAAGTCCCTTTCCTCGGACACATTATTATGAATTTTGCTATCTAATAAAAGGTGAGAGGTAAACAAAAAAAATAGGGTAAAAACGTGAATTTTTCTTGCCATTTGACAAATTTATTGTCGCTGTGACCCTATTCCTTCCAAATTTCTGCAAGAAATGAGATTAAAAGTTTTATAGGTAATTATTTTAAAGAATTATTTTGTATTTTAGCGGGTTAATAATCTAAAAAATAATTAATTTGCAGCTATTGGTTGCTGCAATCTGTTTCAAATGTATTTTAATTGAAAAGAATTGGAATAATATAGTATAGTATTATACTTTGTATTATTTTCCACCGAATTAACTGTTATTGGAATAGGCTCTTTACAATTTACAAGTTTCTTTTTATATTAAAATTAACGAATTGCAAAGGTCAAACATACATATACGTTGGAGTAGATCTTGGAACTGAATGTTTTTCCCTTAGTCTATTGTATTGTATGACCTATTGTAGGGTTTTCCAAAACTGAAAGTCATGAAAACAAAATCATTTTGATACCAACGTAACATAAAACTCGAAATTTAGCTCATTCAGAAGTTCTATAAATTTTTTTTGTTTTACAATAAATGAAAAATTGCAAGCATATTGGATAAATTTGCAGAATCCACATTATTCTAATAGATAGTTATACATTGCATGCTCCCGTTATAATCACATTGATGCTAAATATAATCACCAAGTGCATTGCAATGGGCTTAATTAAATAAAAAGCAATTACAATTTATGTGATCCAAAAGATAAAAATAATAATTTGTATGAAACTATCTAATTTTTACCCAACTATGACTTAGCCGCAAGGAGGGTTATTTGTTTGGCCTGTCTGTTTGTACGTATGCAAAGATTTTATGAGCGAAATGCTTAGCGATTGAAAATCGATTTAAAAAACTCCCGACTATGGAAATAATCCCATCCGTCATAAAGGACGGAATTTGCTTGCATATCGTTTTAAACAAACTGTTGGGTTGTTACTGAAGTTGACGTCAATGAATATTGAAATTCGGTGTATAAGTGAATTGCCTTCCACTACACGTTTCGGCTTCTTGAAAGTACATTCCGTAACATGCATCAATACATATCGATATTCAGAAAGCGCCTTGCTTATGTGCGAGAAGGAATACAAAATGTAAATAAATGCATTGTCAGAAGAGTTTTGACTTTCGTTCGGAAGGGGAAGGTACCAGAATACATCGTTTCAATATTCATATCGATCAACTTCACCTCAGGATATATAGTGTTATATCCGTAATCGAGAGTTTTTTAAAATTAAAATATTTTATACTAAATGCTATAATAGTTACCAAACATTCAGTTGTGGTATTTTAATCTATATACACCTATGCTCAAATATAGGAATAGCGAAGCATTTCCGGGGCAGCAAGTGCTTTATTATTAAACAAAATAAATGGTTTATTTAAACATATAGATGGATATATTTAGCGTACTCACACATCTCCTCTCCAAGGACCCAGATGAGCGGCTCTGAGTTGACCTCAACAAGGACTGTAGGTGTGCAGACTAAAAGGACCATGAGGTCAGCGACGCTGAGGTTAATTAGGAAGATGTTGGTCGAGTTGCGCATATCCTTGGTCTTGACGATGACAAGGGGTACCATGACGTTGCCGACGACACCGATCCCCAGGATAACGACGCAGAGGAGGATGTAGACTGCCCTGACGTAGGGCGGGAAGAGTAGGCCACCCCCGTACGTCGAGTTGCCGGCTGCCTCAGCGGTTTCGTTCCCGGCCGCGATCATGCGGTGAACGCCTCTCCCACCTCCGCTCCTGAAATACAATGTTCTTATTGAATAATAAAATAAATATACAATGGAAATATTTTTTATTATACCATCGGCTTACTATCAATACCTCTAAAGTCCGAATTTTCTACTTCAGGATTTTATGATTTATATTCCTTATTTCTTTGACTTTGCGATCTTCTGGAAAAACCATTATGTCTGTGGCTAGCTTCATAGACATAAGTATTTTTTCCAGGAAATACCAAAGGTGATGAAAAATTTAATCTAAATCACAAAACCCCTAAAGAAGAAAATTCTGATTTTTAAGGTTATGATAGTGAGCCGGGGACATGCTTGGATGCCGCTACTGTCACCTATTACTAGGCGGTCACAAATCAACCAGACATCTTCATGTACATATTTTCACAATATTCATTGTCAAACAAATATAATTTATATTTATGAATGTTTTTCATTGACAATGAGTTAATCTTGAATGTATTGACTAGCAACCTTATTACATAAAACGGCATCATCACCGGTCGCACAGAACAGCGTCGAACCAAACAAAGTCGTGCAGCGGGCGTAGCGCGGGTGGTTTGAACGGCGATTAGCTCTTGTGCAACTTCAAACGTGCGCTACCACGATCAGCTCCGTGTAGGTACCTACATTAAAAGAACGTATTCGTTTGTGCATATTGTGTTTGGACGAGATTTTGAATTCACACGCGCAAATTCAAACTAATATTAAATCAATATTTTAATTTCGTTTATACTTATTTTACTTTGGTTTTTTAGGTAAATTTTAAAGTTTTATTAATTTTGACCACACTAGTTCGAAATACTAATTGACGTAATACTCTGGCAATTAAATGTTCGCGAATCGGAGGAGGGAGTCACTTTCTGAATATGAAAAAAAAATATTCGTGCTAAAAAAAATGGGGCAGTTTTATGTAATATAAGTTTTATGTGGTATAGTGGATCTAATTAAATAGGTGCTTGAAATTTTCTTAGACATTCGACAAAAATTTTCAAACTGTCTACCGCTAAATAAGTTCCATAAAAGCCGGCCAACGTACAAGCGACAACCCATGAAGGGTGTCACCCAATGTCACCTTTTTCTATCTTTTTTCCTTTGATACATCTTAAAAACCTCGATTATTGGAATATAACATCGATATCATAAACAAAGGGACATAACTTAAATTAAATTAACACTTGAACAGATTGGAATATGAATCGCGCGCGTGTACAATGGAACATCTTGACTACTCAATCTCCAACGCAATGCAATAATGTGGAAATGCGATATTCCACATCATGTAATTATTATGTAATTACTATATGTAATTACCATATGTATTTACTACCATATTTACCATATTTAATTACTATAAAACACAATTTATAAAAAAATAATTGGGCGTTACTATAAATAAATTTAAATGAATGTGTAAAAATGGATTTCTCACATTCGCTCTTCCTCTTCTGAGCTCCTGATATAATCTTAAGATGGTGAAGATAAGATGGACTACATATTCTATTAAATAACACTATTATATGATTCTCTTGTTTCCGAAATGAACCCTAATCATCACTGACAAATTTTCTGGGACCGCGAAAAAGTATACTTTCTATTTAAATTTTGATATCAAAATATTTCTTTTTTTTTAAAAATATATTAGAAAAATATCCATTCTAGCAAATATTTCCTGGAATCTTTGATTATATTAATATTAATTAAATAATAATTTATATATATATATATATATATATATATATATATATATATATATATATATTTTCTGTTGGCACTATAGACCATAGAGCTATTTGGCCGCGCAATGTGGTGCTCTTACAGACATTTATTGCTTGCGAGAACACATACAGCCAGAAGGAGGTCACCCAAACTCACGTTGCTGCGAACCATGGTTTCCATGGTGCAGCGGCAGACTGCCTATTTCTCCATAACCGGTCCCTTTGGGGCCAATTCGGCATTGTCCTTCCCATTGACTCACTCGGGTGCAATTACAGTGACAAATCGGCCTAGATCCACGGATTATGGCTGTTCGGGGTCAGCAGGCGAATGAGGACCTGTATTTCTTTTACCAAAGTAGACCGTCCATGGACCAAACAACCGGGCGGCTATTTTACGTCCTGGAAAACCACAACCCGATTCACAATTAAGGTACACGGAGTAGGGTCATCACTCCTACGCCCGGTCTGTCATCACTCCTACGCCCGGTCTCGGCCACCCCGATGGTCTTTCCTTCGAAGGAAGAGTTTCATATATTTTTAATTTATTAATTGGTTTTTATAAAGCCGCATAGATTTTCTTGTAATTAAATTGAGCGTCCCATCGTTAAACTACCGATCATTCAACCCTTGCCTTGATCCTGGTTTGCGCCCTGCAGATCATTTGAGAATTTGAGAGATAAGGAAAAAAAAAAAAAAAAAAAGAACACGTTGATTTTGCGGAACAGAGTACAAATGAAACGCTAAATATTTAATGTCGATCTGGATCAGCGGGATTGGAATATGTAGGATGGCCTAATATTTAAAAAAAAAAGTATCAAATATTTATAATACGACATTCAAGCACAAAGTCCCGCAATTCAGTTAATTTAGCAGAGGGCCATTTAGCAGAATAATAGAGACCAATTTTCATGACGAATGACGTTTTTATAGCCATATTGTAATATTGTGGTGGGTATTTGATAACTACAAATTATTTGCTTCGAGATAAACCTAAATAATTTCCGTTAAACATTAATTATTCATGCTTTTACCAATTTTTAAATAATTTTGGAATCGAGTGTCTATAATCTAAATACAATTTTTAAATTTTTAGCAGTTTGTACTACATATTGGTATCCTGATGTGTTGAATAAATAATTTTCGTCAACTTACCATAGAAATACTTTCCATTGATGATAATTTAGTTATTTGTATTGTCTACAACTGCCTGTTTGAAACAATTTGAAAAGCTAGACTAATGGATACTTACTGAGAGTACAAAAAACATTCAAATATTACTTTACCCAGTTTTTGATTCTTTTTGACACCCTCTCCATCTTAAGAAAGTGCATTACGCCAAGCGTGCCACGCTTTCTATTTTACGATGAGGCTGAATGACATGGCATGTCTTGCTGTTTCTGATCCGGAATAAATACTAAACAATGTGCAACGTATCACGGAGCTGCTAAACTTTTATCCCTGTAATGAAGGAGAAACAAAGTGATGGGCCGTAACAAATAACTTTGTTTCTCCTTCATTTCCCTGAGAAAAAAAAATAATCATGTGTAACTGATAGTACTTATTGGTAAAGTAGATTTTCATAAGCCAATTTTTTTGCTAGTGAAATCGTCTGTAGTGGTACCTCTGTGTGCGTTAACTGTGTTATAATCCAAATTTGATATATACATTTTCAGTTAGCATTGTTGAACTGCAGTGGATTCTCCAAATACTTGAACGATCGCTGTACAGAAGTTCTAGAAATTTCTGGTATGGAAACTTTGGTCAATTGTTCTTAATACACTTTATGACCAATATTTGAATATTTTTAACATGTATGTCAAGAAGTTCCGAATAATTATAGCAGGGCCATCATAATTATTTGTGAATTAGAAAATTTACAGGATATTGTCTAAGCGACTCTCTCACTATTCAAAGCCAAATCTGCTTCATCGAGAGAATTTTTATAATTATGTTCATTACATATAATTGATGGTCAATTGTCAGAAGCATTCTCATATTTGAAGAATAAAACATGTTTTAGCAGATTTTAATATTGGAGTTGATTTTTTGTTATTTTATAAGTTCAATGAATTAAGTTGTAATTGACGATTTAAGTGGAAGAACATGTTATGTTACAAATACTTAAATCCGAGAAAGATTGAATTTAATGATTTTTTTATTCCTGTTTTAGACTGGATCGCTTAATTTTCAACGTCTGAAAACTACCACAATTTAAGTTTTAGAAAAATCAAACAAGGCATATGTAGAAAGGTGAATTTAAAATATCTTTCCAGCAAAAATCCGTCTTTTGCCTAAAATGTCACATAACATGTTCTCTCACTTAGCTCTTCAATGATGGGAGGATTTTTTCAGACTGTCAATTTTTCTGTATTTTTATGCAAAAACTTTGCAAAAACCAGAAGCTTCTACCACAAATAAAAATTTTGCTGGGAGGGTTGAGTTTTAATTTGGAGTAAACCCAACGAAATAAATTTCTAAAAAATGTTGCTATTTCACCAATGAAAAATTGCATTTAATTAGATGCTAATTTTCGGCCTACTATCCATCCTCAGGCATCTCTGTAAAAGGCCCTTATTTAGTTTAATTTATGACACATCACACTATTAAATATAATTAAATATTCTAATAAATAACCACATACATACTAAAAAAGTTTTTAAAATATATATAATGCCATATTTAAGTCCAATCTGCTCCAAGTCCAATTATACTGCGTCACTAAAAAATCAATAATTATAATAAAAACACAATAACAAAATTGAGGTTGGATCGAATTTCATGACAGTTTATAATGCAAACAAATTTATTAAGTTAATATCATTAAAACACTTACAACTTTAAAAATAAAATAAGAATAAGGGAGCCATCTTAGTCACCACAGCCATCACAGGTAAAACTCCAGAGAAGAAGACAATGTAATGTTACAACCAATTACGATAACTAAAATAATTTACTAAACAATCATTAATCATTATGCAACAATTAATCTACATACAGTGAAACCCAAAAATACTATCTATTAATTTATAAATCTAATATGCATGTTAATTTAATTAAATTAAAATTTCAATTTAGTTATTAGATTAGAACTATTGAAACCATTAGTATCAGATTTAAAATTGCACTCTATTCGAATTTTTTGTTATGTATGTAACACTGTCAGGTGTTAGATAAACTGTCATGTATTAGATTAATGTTTTTGTTTTAACATATGATTTGCTTGGTAGGCTATTCAAAAATTGTAATACGTAGTGTAGGAAAGAAGCGTCTTAAAATTCAGTTTATTTCAGGTATTATTATTGTTTTATTTGTATTTCATTATTTTTTTTAACTTCTTGTTGTTATTATTATTATTATTATTAATGTTGTTTTTGTTTAATAAAAATTTCAGTTGCATGATTTAAACTGGTAAATTCTTCTATAAAGATAAATACGAAAATAGAACTTACACTGTATTCGAATTTTTTGTTATGTATATCGACTCAAGTATTTTTCTTTTATGATTATTATATTCTGTTACAATAATCTTTATATTAATAAAATCAAAATTATGCTCGTTTTCAAGGGTATGGGCGGATAGGCCAGTAGCTTTATTATACATTATAATTTTGGAATTACAATTACTTCTGTGTTGGCCAATTCTATTTTTCAAATTTTGCTCAGTTTTTCCTATATAACAGGTCTGTATATTATTATTACTGTTTTCATTAATATTTCTAAATTCAATACATTCAATCTGATATATAATATTTGGTTTATATTCTTTTCTTATTTTATCTTTGTTATTGGTATATAAGGATTGTAATTTATTTATTTATTTTTACCAAATTTCAGATATGTAATGTCATATTTTTTTAATGTTTCGGTTATTGAGTTAGTTAATCCATCTATGTGGTTTGGTGAATAAATAGTAATTGAACTTATTATTATGATTAGTTCCATTATCATCCACACGCAATATTCTATTTTCCGTCAATGCTTAAACATTGCCTGTTCGTTTAAAATAATATATGATAAGTTTTTTCGCGCTACTATAACGCTTTGTCTTGTTAAAGTTGTGAACTATTTTTTATCGTTGGGCTGTTCATTAATTTCATTGGCCTTCGTGCGATGATTAATTTTAGGATATTTAGTCTTATTCCATAATTTGTCTATTAATTCATTAGGGTATCAATTTTTCAATAAAATTTAAAAATATTATCCTTAACTTAACTTGAATGCTGTTTATTGGTCAGTCTTATTGCTTATTTATAATTTGGGTTGATAATTTGACTCCTACAGTGATTACTGAAATAATTTAGCAATCGGTTGCTGGTACTGTCTTTTTTGGTCCATTCCGTTGATAAATATCCATTTCTATATTTATGTCAAAAATTCAATCCTATTATTGCTTTCGTTTTCGTGTGTGAATGTAAGGTTGAAAACTGTGTTAAGCGTTTTTAAAAATTCTTTAATATCCCTTTTATCAAATTAGGGATTGATATATTATTTGCCACTTCTATAATTTTGTTTTATTAAAAAACTAGTTTCGAATGTTATACATTCATCTTCAGTTCTAAAACACACAAAAAATTCAAAAATAAGCAATTCAAAATAAAGTTTGGTATTAACATACATATTAAATTATATGTAATCGATATCAGCATTTCTAAAACATTTATGAATTATGAATTTAATTAAGACAAGAAATCAAATACATGTTGGTACTCACCAAGGTTTAAATGGATTATATCAAACAGAAAAGTTTCTTCTGGTTTCTTCTCGTATCGAACTAACAATTAAAGAAAGGTAGGTAGGATACTTATAGGTAAACGGTTTAAGGATCGGGATTTTTCCAGTAATGCCGATGAGTAATTGATTATTCTGTTACAGATGGGAATAAATTTAAGATCGGACTATTGGAGATATTTATTTGGTCATTTAAGCAAAAATCTGGATTGGATTTGAAGGATTTTATTATTTCAAGTGCTTCAAATATATTTAATTTGAGGCTGTTTTCAACGTGATGTATTAATTTAACTCCTGAGTCTTTTACGAATTTATGGTTTTCTTTTCATTTAAATGAATTGAAAAGTTGGTCTATGTCTATGTCTTATTTTTATATCAATTATATATTATAGTCCTTTTTATCAATTATAGCCAAAATGTTATCAATATACTTAATAATAAGCGGAAAGTTTTTAGTTTTAGAATATTTAAATATATTTAATAGTGTGGTGTGTTATAAAGTAAACTAAATAAGGGTCTTTTACAGAGATGCCTAAGGATGGCTTGTAGGCCGAAAATTTGCATCTAAATAAATGAAATTGGTGAAATAGCAATAGCCTGCATTTTTAAATGTAAATGCATTGACCTTAAATCAACAAACATATATGAAATTAATTTCGTTCTTCTCAGACTGGCTAGGATAAATTAGCAATATGAGATCATCCGCTTTTTCTTTCCTACTTGGAATATCCATGGGCCAAATTAATTAAGATAAAAAAAAAGGTAAGTGCAACATGTGTCACAAGACATAGAAAACAACCCGTTTGTAAAAATAAACGATCCGACAAATTTGAATTGTAAAAGAGAAAAGCCCGCACAATCACTGAAAATTCCACCGAAATTGAATTAACGGTAGTGGGTGTTATACCCGTCACATGAATTTGACTACAGGCACATACAGACGGACAGGCAGATACGAGACCAAATTTGTTCCTTTATGCCTAAAACGTAAAACGGGAGTGGGAATTTTTGATTCTGAGGATATAAAATGTATTCACTTCTTACATCAATATAAAGCTTCCGTAGCTTCGGTAGTGAGAAAGCAAAAAAGAAATTCCCTTTATTATTTACGAATAAGAAATTGTAGTGATCAAACTATTTACTTGTTATTAGTTTGAATAGTGTTTTGATAAATATCTCATGTACTCAATCCAGTCAGTAGGCCCTCAGCAGAATTGATAATTACGTCATATTAAAATTCCACCTACTACTATAAATAAAATTAATCCATTAACCTCTGGAATGAGTTCCAAAAATATCGTGGCTTTGGTCCAAAAATGAAATTTAACGCTCAAGACCGGGCATATATTACATATGTCAAGACGTTACATCAAGGGCTTACTGAGTAATTTGGTAGTTAGTCAAATTCCTAAATGAAGCTTCAGAAATATTAGGCCCAGTAGAAAAAATTACCAGGAAATGATACCTAGTCCAAACTATGCCAAGTTTTCACAGTTAAACAAATTTAGCGTCAACGGAGGGAGGTGGGAGGAGAAATGTATAAACATTGGAAGAATTTATACAAGTTTATGTTATAGAAAAAAAAGGTGTAATATTTTTATTTTTGAAAGCAAATATTAATTCATAATATACAGGAATTAAAATCGTATCATGTAGTTTATCTGTTCGTATTTGACTGAAATTTTGGAGATGCTCCAAAAAATCGGTTGATTGAAACTCTTCTGTTTGAGATATTCGTAAACATACCTTGTTATCTGGATGGGCAACAGTCTTCGCATAACAAGCAGTGAATCTATTTTTTAAGTGAAAGAGCAATTATCAAGCATCGTTAATAATTTGAATCGAATTTCTAATATTATGATTTCAGATGTAGTGTAAATAATAAAAATATTTAAAAACTACAACTTATGAAGGTTTTTGCATTTAATATTCGATAAGCAAGTAGAATTTCTTGATCAAAAATACCAATGGGATGTGTCACGCTTGACCACATATTTTCTTATCTCATTGAAGGTTCAGAATTTCACTTTTCAGAGGCTGGTTGAACCGAAAGACTGTCTATGGGCCCCAAAGTCAGTCTTAAAGAATATAAATTATATTTTGTTATTTAGCCGGACTCGAACCATGGCCCGGAATATGAATGTCCTGTACCTTACTTCGAAATCCTTTCTGCTTCGTAAATAAAGATATAAATAACAAATAAACAAGATTGATTCATGCATATAATATTTTCTTTTTCGTTTTAAGAAAGTAAAAAACTTGAAAGAAAAAACATAAAAAAGAATAACTCCAAGCGAGCAACTTTTCTTTTAGAGCTGCTTATATCAATTGATTTAGTTTATAATTCATCATTTTGATAACAACTTTTTTTGAATAGTTGTAAAAAAATTTAACATACATTTAATCATTTCATCGCAAATGATTAAATAAAAAAACCTGAGACGCAGTGCTCCGTCACTAAGGTTGCATTGTTACTAAAATACAAAATTGAAAATATCAAAATGCTTGGGGTTGAAGAAAAAAGTTGAAATATACAAAAGACACGTTTTTATCACCAACTCAATTCGCATACGAATTTTGAACCCTCTAATTCAATTGGGAGGGGTAATAGAAGTGTACGAAACCTTAAAAACTGCTAAGAATTTGGAAACACCAATCTTTTGAATGAAATGCACTCCCACTTCTATGGTGTTGTTCTGTCTAGAGAAAACCATATATACCTAATTTCAATTCATTTAATCCAATGGGGCCGTTGGAAGTAGCGTGATATGTATATATCAGACATCTCCTCTCTGCCAATAAAAGTGTTCTAGATGTGGAACGGATTTAAAATGCACCGCCATCTCTCTCCGATTATCATCGATGCAAAATACGACTAAAAAAAGGGATAAAAATGATCACAGAAAACATCGGAAGCTTACTAGGGTTGGAATATCGAAAGAAAAATATCGATATTCGATATATCGATATATCGCAAAACCAAATATCGATATCCACCGATAATCGCTAGAAAAATATCGATATATCGAAAGGAAATGGATGAAAAAGCAAAGAAGCCGTGCATTAAATGAGTATAACGTAATGAAATTCATGAGAAGGTTATGAAATAATATAAATATTATTTATAGAACAATATTATTTATTATTAAAGAATCATTATAACATAAGATAGAAAAGAATAATATTTTGGTAAAAAAAATAAGTATTATAATACATTTTTATGTTGAAGGCTTTTTGCCATATTTCATATATTATATAATTCTACAAATTTTTCTAAAAAAAAATTGTATTTTATAAAGTTTCCATGCATGCACTGAGCATTCTCGAAACATTTATCTAAAAACATGTAATTCATCTGATATATATTTCAGTACACCATTTATATGATTACCTGTTAGTCTTTACATAGAATTAATTAACAGTATATGTGCTTCAATCTCATCTACTAATTATTGTTTGGCAACTAAATATTGTTTTTCTCATATTTACCCCATTATATTTATAAATTAACATGTGCTATATTTTAACCAATGATTATATGAAACAATTTATTTACATTTATAGTATTGTCTATTTTATTTCAATTTGGTGGATGATTGGTACAGATTATTTTTTGTTTTGGTAATCTTAAACTCTTAAGTTTATTTGAAGGATAAGGAGGAAAAACCTGGACCCTATTTCATAATAAAGTATGAAAGTACAATAGCGAGTAGACCTATGATTTACTATGCATATGACACACTGTGAAATGTTGAAAAACAATAAAATTTAAAACTAGTTGTTAGGATCTACCTAATGTGCCACGATTCCTATTCTTGAATATTCTGACCTGTTACTTCACTATCTAGCAATATTTATGGTAGTGTTCTCTTTTCTTTTAATAATTCTTCTAGATTTTATTTTTATTTTAAATTTACTATTTTCATTACAATTATTAGTTCTTTCATTATATATCTATTTTATTTATTATGTCTATGTGATGATTTTCAATTTCATATCGATTTTGAAATTGAGCACTTTTTTATTACTATTAGGATATTTGGAATTTGTCTTATGCTGCTTTCTTGTTTTCTTATTTTGCGACATTTCTCCTCTATAATACTTTCCATTTTATTTTGTAAACTACATTCTGTCTATTTATTGTTTTAATTGTCTCCTTAGTTTTTGTTATATTTTTTCCTAGCTTATTGTTATTGTATTACAACAATTTCGATTGACCATGTTTATTATTCTTAAAAGCTTTTTTTAATTTTATACATAAGTCTATGAATGAATTATAATCTTTGAAAATTATGCAGGTTATTATATCCATTCTAACTTCTTCTTTTTTGTCCCTTTCAATCTTAATTTTTTTTAAATCATTGATCGGTTTTGTTTTTTAATTATTTTTTTTTTATTGTAGTATTTAATTTTATTTTCTATTATAATTCTTTCTTGTAGTTCTATATTGTTATCGATGGTGGAAGTATGGTTGACTGTAGAAATAAAAATAAATGTGGGAGAAGCTTCGTTGAGGTCAATGAAGAAAAACACCACTATGAAAACTTATTTTTTTGCGTGCCAATCAGGTTTAAGTTTTAGACCAGCATCAGTGCCAAGAAAAACAAGATAATAGCAGTGGCAGTACCAATAACAATAAAAGAATATGGTAACAAACAGAAATGACTAATACAATGAAAAAAATGAAGTTTATAGAAAAAAAAGATGTTAATTTATAATGTAAAAGATTATGAATTATATGAAAGATAAAATAAAATATATGAAAACTATTAATTACAATAATTACTTACTAGTAGTATAATTACAATCAAGATTTAGTTGTATGAAAAGTATATCCAGATAATTATGATAATTGTGTTTCTGCATTGATTGCACCTCCCAACAAAGTTTCTCATACAATATATTTTAGTAGATTTTTCAACTATATTCATACTAGCATACCATATTGTATTTATAGTTCTTTTTGATAAAAGTTATGAATCAATATTTTTTTACTTCTTTCACATGTTCTTTGTGTCAGTTTAACAGCTTTATTAATTAAATTTTCCATTGTATTTTTAAATAATCTTTGTAAACTTGTAATCTTTATTTTTAGTTTTCACCAACAAGTCAGCAGGGCCGGATCTAAGGGAAGTAAGGGGGACACTTACCCCGAGCAGCAGAATTTAGATCAAAATTTTACTTTTAGGTGAAGCAAAGAATATTTGCTTCTGCTTTTCAATTGTTTTAACCTTATTTCATTCAATAATATGAGTTAATATTCTTTGCTTCACCTGCAAAACTTAAACCTGATTGGCACGCAAAAAAATAAGTTTTCATATTGGTGTTTTTCTTAAGCTTAATTTCATATTGGTGATTAAATAATTAAGCTGTAATGTTAAGTACAGCTCACGGATAAAATTAAAAATATGATAAAGAATAAAGGAAATTTCTAATTAAAATAAAATAATAAAATTTAAAATATCAATATCTCGATATATCGGGTGTTAGGATAACGATATAATATATCGGTTTTTCAAATCCGATATATCGATATATCGCGTTCCGATATTCCAACCCTAAAGCTTACTTTCAAACATCCTTCAATACAGTTTTCCACCACATTTCCAATCAAAACTAAACGGTTCTGAGAAGGGGAACCTCATTCTCCGCCAGATCCTTCACGAAAAAATTCTGGGAAAAACACGCCTTAGACATTGCCAAAACCGATATAAGTGCTACGAGTCTTAAAATATAGCTCTGTCAATAGGTCCTAATTAGTTACAGTTTTGAAAGAGTATATTGGCGTATATTTTGACACGTTTATATTTTGCAAGCAGTGAGGAGAGAGGGACTGAGATTGGCGATAGAACACATTTGTTCCACAGAATTGAGTGTTGAAGCGTAGATAATAATTTCTAAAATTATCTTACATGTACATCACTAAAACCTTGTTTGTATTCTTCTTGATATATATACCTAAAAATATATATGCATTCAAAGATAAATACTGGTTTCTAACGAAGCAACAAAAAGCATTTATATTATGCAAGTTACGCGGCGAACAATTTACTTGGCAGCAACATAAACTATAATTTATGTTATTAGTGTATGATAATAATCATACTTGTGAATAGATATTTTCTTATTTTTTATTTTTTTTAGAAGGGTATTTGAATAATTAATATTTTAAATAGTTGACAAATTGGGACTATAGTCTCATATTAGAGGCACTCCTAACGACTCAAATTGGTTATATTTATCGAATTATTGCAAATTATTAAAGGAAATAGACAAAAAAAATAATAGTGATAAAATAAATCAATAAAATAATTGTAAATGATAATAGGACAATATTTTATAATATTATTATAGATAGAAATAATAACAACTAATGCATATCTTGAAAAAAATAATCAGAATATCTTAAGCATAAGCATAAGTTTAATAACTTCCTAAAAATTAATAATATTTCTTGGTGGGTTAATTTATTTAGGTCAGTGGCCCTTTCCGCTAGTGTAAGTACATGTTTACCTCCTACGCAAGTTTTTTTTTCAGAAGTAACAACTATAGTTTCTTTAAAAATAACAGTTTTATAAAAGTATTTAGGTATTATATTTAGAAATAAATATCATCTCCTAACATTTTCACTCACTTCATCGGGTGAATTAAGATCAAATCTATCAAAAAGCTGAAAAAAATACTTTAAAGCTGTCCAAAAATAAGATTTTGCTCGAAATTCGTCGCCCTCTAAATTCTGCCACCCGTGGTAAGTGCTCCCTTCTAGTTCCGGCCCAGCTCCTGTTAAAGTTAAATCAATTTTTTTTCCTGACTGATCAATGTTTTAAAAAAAATAATATTATTATTTTTTAAAGAAGAAAATAGTTAATTTTAGTATTATGAAAATGAACACTACCATTTATAAATAAAACATAAATACATCTCTATACCAGAGTAAAGGAAACTCGTAAAAACCAAACCTTGTTATGGTTAACAAAATTATTAGCTTAAAAACCGCAACATTGAAGATATTTATTTGTCGTAAAACAGCAATGAAGAAATCCTCAAGTAATATTTTTTCAGATATATTAAGGTTATTTATACACATTTATTCAAAAATTGAATCAAGTTTGCTATTAAAGTAATATACAAATTTTAATCAACTCACACCGAAATAATGTCAGTGAAAGATGAAGTTAAATATATCGAAAACTAAACATTTTAAAGTATTAATAAATCTTACAATATATTTCACTAATCTGTGAAATAAGATATATTCCTCGGTTTTGGCCCAGCTCCAAACCGCTGGGATAAAATCTAAAACCCCATTGGTTAATAAGTCAGTAACTAAGACCATATTGCCTGTCAAAATATAACATTTATCATTTCCTATCAAATTAATTTCCTAATTTATGACGATATTTTAATTGAATAATACTATATAACTAAGTATTTATTTAATAATTTAATAAAATGAAATCTTAAACCCTTTATGGGCAGGGCATTGTAGAATTGTTTTAATTAATCGGTTAATAATCATAACAATCTACGGCCATTTAAATGATTTTTGGAATATTTGATTAGATTAGAAATATATTAAACAATATAACAAAGGCCATTTAAAAAAACAAACAAAGGAAGTCAAATACTCAACCAATAATACGATCCGTATTGTCATATCGTTTATTTTACAAAATTTTAATCAAACACTATAAGTTTACGGACTGCTATAAGTTTTTTTAAAGAAAAAAGTTCAATAAATCTATGAACCGGCTGTACAGAAGATCCTAACGTTTCCATTGGTTATCATTTGGTAATATGCTCAGACTGCATCACCTAAGTGGTGCAGATTTATAGATTTGACACCAAATTAAAATCTATCCTTCTATTATGAACTCACTACCTTCACGAAAACGCTAGTTTCCAATTCTGTCTCCCAAAAATCCTCCTAGGTCTTTGAAAAGAATAGGGCCCCGAGAAATGGCATCATAAAACTGTCACTGGTATTTTAATGAGTAGAAATCGCTGTTAGGTAAAATAAATATGTCAACATGCCATTTTAAATTAATGTTTGCAATATAAAGTTGTAAATCTCAAAATTCTTAAACGTTTAATTGTTTCCGAACTATTTAAGCATTAGAAAAATTAACATACCATATATCATATTATAAACTGATTTAAAATCCAGTCATTAAATATGTTTTTGTTTCCAGCTTATTGCATGCTTAATGTTAGGCTAAATTTTTCTGTTTTTGTGAGAATATAATTTCTTGGTTCTTCTAGCAGACAAGATTGTTTGAGAAGATTTTGGAAGGTAACGGCCTGGGAGGAATCTAAACCTTCCGATATTTTTACAAAGTACATTTCTGGCGTACTAGCTGACCATGGATAAAGAAATATATCGTATTATCTTTTGAAGAGGAGAACAAAACATTTCTAAAAGAATTTATCTCCAAGAACTAAAGTAAGTTTGAGCGAAATAGAAAACTTCTGTGGGAAGTGAGTAATGAAAAATATTTTATAAACCAAAACAACATAAAGATTTCTGAAAATTCAGCAGTGATTAAAGAAAATTTCAGTCTGCATCCTTTTTTGAACTATTCAAAAGGAGTTATATACCGTCCAGATCTAAATAGTAGTACAGAAAGTGAACTAAAAGAGGAACTAAAACTTAAAGGAGAGATGGAGGTCAGAAGAATATGCAGATCAGAAGGTGTCAAGCTCCCAACTTCATTAATCATCTTAAGATTCGAAAACCCCATGTTACCTAGCGACATAAAACTTGACTTCATGAACATTAAAAAGTAAAACCTTACATTCGCAGCCCTCTCCGATTCTTTTAATTGCACATTCAATCATACTTTCGCAAAATGCCAACGAAAAATGTTTGGTAAATGCAGACTCCCTTATAACCTGTGGATGGCCAGTCATGATGAAGAACAGTGAAGTACGCCACTAAAAAAGTGTCAACTGCTCCGATCTGCATCTCTTGTGGTCTCGAACTAGTCTTCTGTACTTAAAAGAAAGAGTGATTCAGCAAATAAGAGTAACTGATAAGGTGTCTTATAATGTAGGAAAAAAATGTTGAAAATGCATCACCAACACTTTCCTCTTCAGACAGTTATTCTAAAATTGTTTCTATCCCGTGTCTAAATAATAAACTAACACATCAAGTAGAGAAACTTTCAGATGTTATAGTGTCATTAGTAAACAAAATAACATTGTCAATGAAAACCTCTATCTTGATGCACTTTAAAAAATGAACCTTTATCTACGAACAATGGTATAACAAACCGTAACGTTGTGAATGTTCTTTCAACAAGAGATACCCCACAACAATCATTTCACCTCAAAGACCAAGCCATGCTGGCATTACTGGCCAAAGGTGTTTACAAACAAAACAAATTTCTTCTTCAACTGCAATTGAATAAAATCAAAATAATCCTAACACTGATAAGAAAAAGAATTTACATTTTTTAATAAAGCCATCAAATGTTAATATCCTCACAAAAGAATCAGCCTTGTAATCATCCAAAAGTTTTCTATCCCCCAAAGCAACAAAATAAAAAAGGTAAAATTGCGAAACAGAAGTAAAATAATCTATTATTACTTCGCTAATTCCTGAAGATACATGAACCAGTTTCAATAAAATTGATTATAGGAAGCTTGAAATAAATTAACCTCATAGTCTTTTGTGATTGATAAAACGTGTACTTTGTATACAAATGATTTAAATAATCGTACTAAAAATAATCTCGTAAAAAATCTCATATCAGAAATAGAAATTTTTTGTATTTTTTAAATTCATTCGCTTCGGTTAGGAAATAATCTAACGATGTATTATCATTAACAGATAGTTTGTTTCAACCGATCTTGCTACCGCCAACAGAATCAATTCTAACTTTCTGGTGGTTTCTATGAGAGGCTATCTTACCATTCTGTTTAACTCTTTATTATGCATATTGCCTATTTTTTTTTTTAAATCTTAATTTTATTTTGTTGCAACTTCATTTTTTTTCACCTATTATAATTATCTTAATTTATAATGCTCTTTGTTATCAATTAAAATATATATAATTTTTTTTTTATAGTGCTTAAATTGCTCCCAGTGCTTGAAATGCCATCATAAATTGTAGAAAAATAAATAAAATCTATTTATACATAAATCTGCGGCTATAGCGTCTTCACTATGTCTCCACTGGCTTACAATACTTATGAGGCGGCTGAGAGTAAAGCACTGTGATCTCTTCGAGTCTAGCTTTGTCCTCCAGAGGCAAAGCTTAGAGTTACCTATGCTGAGTATATATGTTGTGCATAAGTATGAATGTGTTTAAGATGATTTATTTTATTTTAACTTAACTTCAATTTTCTATATCTAAATAACTTACTTATTTTAAATAATTTATATGATTATTCATTATGTCTTTTTTAACATATAATAATAATATTATAATTAATTTTAATTTTTCTTTACTTTTTAAATATAGTATAAATAGTCACATGTAGTAACATAATATAGTTACATTTAGTCTTTAGTTACATTTCGTTTTTAGATGCATTATTACTGATTATCTAAAAAACAGTTAATCCCTCTCAATATTAACAACCATTATTTTGTATTTTAATTTTTTAGTTATCTTTATCCATCATGCTTGTTCCCATAATGAACATATTTTCATGCTATTGCTCTCTTTCAAACATAACTATGAAAAATAATTTAAGAGATTGCCTTTATATTATAACTGTAAATTAAAAAAAAAAAAACTCGAAAATGGATTTATAATTACAAAAGGCAATTATATATAAAATTTGAATCTAATTCCACATGTAAAAGGTGAACTATAAATGAAAATATTTTACTCGTATCTATATGAATGAAAGAAACATCCTTGTACAGAGTTTGTTATCTAAAGCTAAATCCCAACAGAGATGCTACTTTCATTTTATCAGGTACAATATCGGAAAAGCGGGGAGGCAAACGATCTCCATGAAGCTTTTGGTTGGCTGTAACTCTCCAATGATGAACAAAACCATCTAAATCACATTATTCTCCCAACCAGGTTGGAAGTGAATTTCCAATGCTTTCTCGAATAGCGCACTAATTACCTTGTTAGCACTCATGGCTCAATGGCTACAATTTCAATGAAACATATTATTGAATGGAATGATTAATTTCCAAACATTCGTCAGTTCGATATTATTAATGTTAGCAAATTTCGCTACCTTGGTTTTGACAAGGTTCTAACTGTTCTAACCTTAGTATTAAGAAAAACGAGTTTGAAAATTTGATGTGCTAAAACATTTTTCGTTTTCAATAAACTTTATAAATTTTTTTCCTCATTACTTTGCATAGTTTTAATTTAACTTTTGAAGTTGGTTTAAGAACAAAATACAGTACCTCTCTTTATATAGAATATGTTAGAATTATATATATTATATTTGATGTTTGCCAGATTAGTAAAACAGTTATTTCTCAACGGATCGCTGAGAAAGTTAGTTTCTCAGGCGCATTAGACTAAGGAGAGTCAGAAGCACAAATTATCTCCTTTTAATCAAAAATGTCAGTTATACCTTGAAAACCAAGGTAGCGATTTTTTTATAGGTTAATAAATTGCAAATTTAAAGACCAATTAAACATAATTCGGAAATGGGTTTATGAACCCATAAACTAAAAAATTATTCGAAGAAAAATCTTGGTTGGGGGTGTGGTCAATAAACGAACACACAATACGAAAAAACATACATAATGTGTGCCGACGATTCGGCCCAAGTTTTAGGACATCATCAGGGCTAAGAAAAAACAAGATAACAATAGATATGACAACAGTGGCAGTACCAGTAATAATAAAAAAGTTAACAAATGGTAAGATGAAAAAGTATAGAGTATAAAGAAAAATATGTTGATCATAAGATGTTAATATTAATGTGAAAAATAAGGAATATGTTTATAAGTAAAAAGAAAAATGCTAACCATAATGTGAAGCATGGTAATAAATGATAAGAAATAAAGAAAAATATGTTAATGGATAATGACAAATATGTTATTTAAAATTATTGTGAAAATATAAGTGTATACATTTATTTTGATAAATTTATTATGATGTATATTTTTCTTTATTTCTTTTCATTTATTATTATGTTTCACATTACGGTTAGCATTTTTTCTTTAAACTTTACTAACATATTATTATCAACATATTTTTCTTTATACTTTGCACTTTTTCATCTTACTATTTGTTAACTTTCTTATTATTACTGGTATTGCTACCAAAAAAAATTATTTAATTTAAAAAAAAAAAAATCTCGAAATAACCCTTGAATAATGAAACAAAGCACCTCGATCGGGTGCCATAATCGAACAAAACTTCAGACTTTTCTGGCGTTAATTTGCTTCTTATATGTTTACACGCGCAGATCCAAAGAGCTTTCTGCATGTTGACATGCACAGGTGCATGGGACGGAAATCGAAATTAGTAGACAGAATTTGCCAAAATTGATATTGGGCCACTTTAACACTGATAACTAACTTTTTTCCAATTCGGACAAGCCATTTTCGAATTATAGATGTGTCAAGGAAAATACGCTTGCGTGTTATTAAGCTAAAACAGTGGATGTTTTACAACGGAACACTTTTACGGAACACTTAAGTGAATATCGTACAGGACCATTTGTAGACTAATCTCCAACTTTCCTTAAATTTTTGGTCCAAATCGGAAGACCAGTTTTCGAAATATAGGCGTGCCAAGGAAAATATGTTTGTAGATGAGTAAGTGAAAGTAGAGGATGGATTGGAGGAGGGACAAATTGCTATAGGGCCATCTAGGTACCAACACGCACAATTCCTACAAATTTCATCAAAATCTGATAAACAAGTATTATTCCAGTCACATGGATTTGATTGCAGACAAATAGAAAGACGGAGAGACTAACAACAAATTTGTTCCTATATGTCTAAAGCGAGTGAAAATTTTCGCTTCTTCGGACAAAATTCTTTTCATTTCCTGCATGAATACAAAGCTTCGATAGTGAGGAAGCAAAAATGTGTTGTATTTTTGAACCTGTTCCTTAAAAATAATTGTAACAAAAGAAACTGAACAGCCTATTATTGGCTATTATTTTAATTGTTATTTGGTATGTTCATTTAAATTTAATTAAAGTTATTAAAGTTATTTTGTATCCAAATTTAACGCGGGTGATACCGCGAGACAATCTATCTAGTATTAACTAAATAAATTCCTAGTTTATACATTAATTAATTTTCTTTTTGATTTTATTAGAAGAGTAAAAAATATAAGTTTCGTGCAAAGCTACTTCAGCTCGTTAAAGGGGTGTGTAAATATGGCAGTACCTATGAAAAAATTTAAATAATACTAAAGTACTATCATTTGGTAAAAATTGATCGTTTCTCATGTCATAGATTTTTTATAGTAAGATTTAGTCTTCTTCATTGGGATTCATTTGAAAAAAAAGAAATTGAAAAATTAAGAATATTTAAAAATTTATTTGAAAAGAGGAAAAAAAACCGGTGTGATTATAATATTTAGGTGATCAATATTAATATAATATAATATAGAGTTAATGATATAAAAGTCAAGATTAAAAGCTTCTGAAATAACTATCTAAAAATTATCAAATAAAAATCAGTATACCTGCCAGACCATCTCTAGGACTAATATATAATTTACCAGTGAAAGTAAGCATAAAAAAATTCAATAGATAAAAATTAAAACTTTTGATATTTAGTTAAAATTGGAATAAAGGAAGCCTGCTATTTTTATAGCTTCTATTTTTAAACTAAACAGCTGTTAACAACTGCTAAAAGCATATAACATATTGCCAATTAGCAGCTTATCTCTAATTTATGCTCCCGATGCAGAGTGGACTTCATTCCTGGCATAACCCCTAAAAGAACAAAAAAAATCTTTAGTGCACCTGACGATTATTATCGTGTCACAGGGTTTTTAATCCATACATAAATCACAAGAAAAACAAATAAAGCGTTGTATCATATAAAAGTCTTTATAAAATTTTATTTTTTTACAGTCTACAACTAGAACTAGTTAAATTTCATCTTAAATAACTATTGAAAGATTAAAATTAGCTCATTATTTGTGAATATAAAACAATAAATTCTTAGATCATTGGTCTGGGCTTATCACTAACTTTAGATATGGACATGATTTGTTTATGTGAGATTTAATTTTAAATTTTTGCGAAATGTTAAACTATTTATACTAGAATTAAAATTATTTTGAAAAAAATCATTTATCAAGAAAAATAATTTTAGAACAAATATATAATATAATACATATTTAAATAAAACATTTATTTAAAAATAAAAATTTAGGTATACACGATAAAAAATTACTAATATAAGTATTAATCAATAAAATTATAACTGGACCCTACTTGTAAAATACTAGTTAATAAAAGGCTACGATTACTTATTTTAAAATTCACAAACACAAACACATACACACAAATGACTTTTGTGCTTATTTTAATTTATATGTTCAACTTTACAACCGGATCGCATTATCAATGTCAACAAATAGCGCTAGAGCATGCTAGTGTGGCGACATTAGGGTAATAGTCCAGGAGCCCAATGCAAAAAATCTCACCCATAAAACATACACCTAAAAATTTCAGCATAAGCAGAAACACCAGAGTATAGTTCAAAACCGCCCATCTGACAGAGATAAAATTCTTACTAATGCTTTAAAAATTAATTTTAATAATTATTTTTTTCACAAAAATTCACCCATAAAACATATGGCTGGAATTAGGCTTAATCGTTTGGTTTTTATTCGTAGAGAAAGGAAAAAAACCGTCTGGCAGCGATAAAACTTTAACTAGTGCCCGCCAGACGCGCGAAAACGGTGCGTAAAAATCACAAAAACTCACCCATAAAACATACGATTGATTCTTGTGAAAATCGATTCAAAAAGATTCCTAAATGCAAAATCCATTCGTCTGGATGATTAAAAATTCTTACTCATATCCGCCAGACGCGTAAACACGTAATAAATTGTTCTGAGAAAGGTGGATTTTTTTTTTTTCATCTTATTTTATTTGTCCGAATTCCTCGATGTTCCAAATGAATTAGTTATAGGATCGTAATATCCATATTTAATAATAACAATAATGATTGTTGATGATAATTTTTTATATTTGAGCTAAAACTCGTACTAAAACTAGTACTTAACATTATTTGGGACGACGAGGAATTATTATTGCCCAATTTTTATGGTTTTTTATGCTAATCATTCCAAAAATAATAATTTATAATTACTGTATTATTATTGATGTATTTGTTAATCGAACATACAATTTCATTAAACTATCTAAATTAGTAGTAATAAATTAAGACTGTACTAACCTGCTATTTTTTTTACTATTGGGCAAATATGAAAGATAATATATTACAGTTGTTTTAATTTGTTTTATAAACAACATATATTATGTATTACGTTTTTATTTATAATCAACTGCGTGCGTTAAATGATTAGATTAATTGTAAGAATGTACTCTTTCTTTCAGACAATTGGAAAGACAGGTATTCGAGCTATTGTTAAAATAGGCAAACAATTTGTATAAAATTCATTGTTTTTTAAATAATTATATATTACTTATTATTCGTAATATATACTGAATATTGCCTATTATATTTTTATTGTAATTAGAACCAAAATAAATAAATATAAATTACAGGTAAATAAAAACTATATATATAGAAACGAATTTTATTTAACATACATATATACACATATTAAAAAATCAAACCAAATATCACAAATGGATCAAACACATCAAATTAGAAAAAAGTCAAAATAATTATTCATCATCGGAAACTGCATCATCAGAATCATGACCGATATGGTCATTAAGTTCTTCTTCCTCTGTAGCATCGATAGGGTTATCCCATTGATCATTTGAGGTCCTGGATATCTTGGGGAAGAATATCTCCGAAATTCCAAGTGATAAAAATCTTACTGTTTTCGAGTCTGTAGCCAAAGTCTGTGGTTTTCTTGGCGTTGCACCAGGCATTCGCAACGTACATTATTCTTTTTATTTTGTTGAGAAGAACTGAGTAACAGGGAGGAGGAGGGAGGGATTGATCACTGATACATCAACTGATTTTTTGAACTTTAATAATGAAGACGCTCCTTTTGTTTCGTATGCTCTTTTGAATATTAATAATCTTGCTAAATCAAAAGAAGAACTCACACCATGTAAATGGTTTTTCACACCATATAAAAGGCACACAAACTGTTCTATACCTTCTCGATCAATTGAAGTTAGACAAGTCGTTGAACACAATGTAGAAAAAGGTCTTGGAATTGTGAATTTTTCAATATCAAGTTAAATGGTTTAATCTTTCCTTTCCCAAAAAAAGAAGCTGTAAAATCGCAATCAATGAAAGCATGAACTGCAGCGAGTGCTTCAGAAATTTGTCCCCCGTCCCTCCACTTTTCACACAATGCATTTATGTTGATAACAGGTTTGTCTTTTGATATTTCCAACCATATTCCACAACCGCTGAGAAATGTGACGTGATAAAGTAAGATAATTAGCACATTGGTATCACTCGATTTAATTTCGATACTTTTCATGCTTCGTGCAGCTTCCAAAATAGCGTGTGTCCATTCGTGTGTCTGCCTCTTCACGGTTGTTCCTGACGTCTTCGACTTCTTGAAAACAGAGTTCATTACCCTCCAAAAAATAGAAAGATATATAACTTTGTTGTCAAAGTTACGAATTAATACGGTGGTTTTCCAATGATCCCACAAAAAATGTGTCAGGGATTTTTTGAAATTATCATTCCTCAAAGCTTTTATGAAATCTGTTGGCACCACCTCTTGAGGACTAAATGAGGAAAATGGCACTGACCTGTCATCAACACCAGCTCTTTTATCCCTTTCTATATCATTGATAGATGGAACTTTGATGGAATCGAAAATGAGATGGATTTTTTTTGCCTTGGTTGAAATTGCTTTGTTAAATTTGTTCTTTGGGCTAAATTTTCATATTTCTTAAAGTTGCCGCCGAGAAGATGTAACATGTAGAAACCGTCAATAATCTCGCACTCATGTTCGATTGTTGTATTAGTTTCGTCAAAGCCTTCTAAAAGACATTTTTGAAGGGCTACTTTTGAAGTTTTGTGCGTAGATCCTTCTAAATGACACAGTGAGGTGGGAATTGAGAGGGTAAGTAAACATAGAGTGTTAGAGGGTAAGTGAAAACTTTAGCCATATCAATATTTAGGTCTATGCAAATACCCAGCAGAGTCCCGAACGGATTTTTCTCAATTTTTAATCCTGATAGTTTTCCTTGTGAAGATCTAATTTTTTTGACCACTGCTTTACTCGAGAAATTCATTACTTTTGTATTAGGTATGCGTATTTCAAATCTTGATGGATCCATATAACTTTCTCTGATGAATTTATTTTTCCTTTCCAGGCCGTGGTTGAGAACGTCGGGTAAAAAAGTAGCTGTTTCGGTCTTTGCTGGCTTCCCAGTTGCTAAGTTGAATAGAAATTACTTTTTGATGGTTTTATCAAAAGGATTCATGCAATTCCTAATTTCACCGACTAACTTTCACAAGTTTTTATGATCATTTTTAATTATATTTTTAGATAGCTCTCGATGGGGGTTTTCAGAATTTCTGTTCAAATCTAAATCGTCCAACAAGAACGAAATGACTTTTGATGCCCACCGCTGCCTTGCAAAAAAATTGTTTCTCTTATGTGTAAAAGTTGGCTGGCACCATCTTTATTCACAGTCTGTTCCAAACACATGTCAACAGGCGTTCGAGAAAATGATGCTGGCGTTCTTTTAATGGAGGAGATTCCTGTTCTCAAATGGTTCAGTTCAGATGGTGGAGTTCTCTTCTTCTAATCTTAGTATGTGGTCATAAAGAAGTGTAAACCACCGAGTATAATTTGGCTGATTGAAAGCGAAGAATAGATCAGTATAAAAAGGTAGAACGTAAGTGTAGACATCAATATCAGCAGTTTTAACAGCTCTTTAAAAAATATGAATATTACGATCCTATAACTAATTTATTTGGAACATTGAGGAATTCGGACAAATAAAATAAGATGAAAAAAAAAATCCACCTTTCTCAGAACAATTTATTACGTGTTTACGCGTCTGGCGGATATTAGTAAGAATTTTTAATCAGCCAGACGACTGGATTTTGCATTTAGGAATCTTTTTGAATCGATTTTCACAAGAATCAATCGTATGTTTTATGGGTGAGTTTTTGTGATTTTCACGCACCGTTTGTGCGCGTCTGGCGGGCACTAGTAAGAGTTTTATAAAAAATAAAGAATATAAAGAATAAAAACCAAAGGATTAAGCCTAATTCCAGCCGTATGTTTTATGGGTGAATTTTTGTGAAAAAAATAATTATTAAAATTAATTTTTAAAGCATTAGTAAGAATTTTATCTCTGTCAGACGGGCGGTTTTGAACTATACTCTGGTGTTTCTACTTATGCTGAAATTTTTATGTGTATGTTTTATGGATGAGATTTTTTGCATTGGGCTCCCGTACTATAAGATCGGGAGTACCAGTAATAACGAGCCCCTGGTGTAAAGTTGTACCAAAGTAAGTTTTTTAAGTTTATAATTAATGAATTTATTTGACAATCAATTAATAAAATGTTTCGCTGATTTACTAATTAAGCATGCCTTTTTCCAACTTTAATGTTGTAATTACAATTATTATTCATTAAATATGTTTTCTCAAGTTTCAAGCTATCTTAAAACCAATCTATTTTTTACTCGATTTCTGTAAATAAGGCCCCATGTTCAACTCCATACTTACAGGTGACTAAGATGGGAGAGGAAATGAATTTTTTAAGATACTGAGCCGAAAGGCATGTCAAAAGGGAGGAGCTTTCCGAAATTTCCAAGTAATTTCCCGCTCCAGGGTTAGTTAATATTTCTCCGATACTATTTTAAACGTTTTTCAGCTTCATTCAACTTCAATTTATAGGCGGCCTCCTTACCCTTCCTTATCCTTGAAGGAATAAGTATCAATACCTTATTTTATTGAGCTTCACCTTGTAAATCCTTTATCAGTTGAACCCTTTAATTGACAAAGCTTATAAATATTGTTTGTAAAAAGTTCTTCTAATCAAAAGATTATATTTTCACTTTAATACTTCACTTAATTTACTTAGTGATATCATACTTAAATAATACCTATTACGTACCTTAGATTATGCTTCTTAGTTACTTTGCTTAGATATCATATATGAACTATTACAACAAACTATTAATGTCGCTTTAACTTCTTTCTCTTTAAGGCCCATTAAAATACTAAATCAAGTTGTCTAACTATTAAGAAATTTAAAATGAAGTTTAATATACCAGTCATCAGTATTATATAATAATCGTGAAAGCATTGGGAATGTTGAATCTACTAACGTATGATGGTTCCCTTCTCGTTTGGAGGGTAGACTTCGATTTCGTAGTGACTGATCGAATATATCTACCCATTTAGAGAATAATGCTCATAATCTTGTAATCGAATCTTATAATTTTCAAGATTCCATTATACCATTTTTGAATATTTACTTCTTGGAAGCGACCAGACAGATGAGGCGCAGAAGTAAACGGAGGACGCGGAGAAGTAATTTAGAGATGACCGATTATAAAGCACAGGAGTCCCATACTAGGGGCATTTCAGTGATGCTTAGCACCGTGTAACTGGTTTACATTACAGTTAAATGTTCATTTTTCATTGTATATATTAATTCCCCTTCACCCTCCAGAATTAAGTAAATTAATAAATAAAATAAAAGTTAAAAATAATAATAAGAGATGAACATTGGCATTATAGGTGTATTGAAACTCAGGGTAACATGCCAATAACATCCAAATCCATATAGCCATATATCATATATATATATATATATATATATATATATATATATATATATATATATATATATATATATATATATATATATATATATATATATATATATATGATATATATATATATATATATATATATATATATATGATATATGAAATAATAATGTTCGGCCAATCAATTAATTTGCAAACAATATTTTAACTGATATATTAAATATTAATATATAAAAATATTCTAATCGGTGGAGTCATAAATAACTTAATGCAGCTTTAAGCAGCTTCGTAGAATTTATTGTTTGTATCTGCCTACTATTGATACTCATACTTTTGTATTACATTTTCCCTCTTACTCTATAATAAAATTAGAATTTAAAAGTTATCATAATAAGATCTGCTAATGAAAACAATTACAGTGAAAACAATAGAGTAGGTGATAAAATCAATCCGAACAGATATAAAAAATATAATTCAATGAGGGACACAGTTAACATCCACTATTCCAATAAGAAGGAAGAACCTAAAGAAATAGAAAAAAAAATTGTACATTTTAACTATTTTACACTTTTACTTATAAATTTTAATGCTTTGGCTTGCAATGAGGTGAATATATAATCATTTTTAATAATATTGGTCTATTCTCATATATAAAGCATGATAAAACGTACTAAATGAATCAGCTATTGAATTAATTACAAATAATTGGTTTAATAATGGAATTTCGGTATAATACAATTTAATTAAAAAATCAAATACAATTGTTTGATTGTTTTTACAATTGAGTAAATATACACATTGTTTTAGAAAATCAATTTGAAAATGGACATAGAGACCCGAAACGGTGTTGTGTGGATGATTTAAATAAATAAAATTGAAACTAAAAGGGTTTTCAATATATTTCCTGAAGTTAGAAAAAAAAAATGATTAAAAAATACATATATGAAACATCATTGTTCAGTTAATTAACATGAAAAAAAAATGTTGTAAGCGATTATTAAAGAATATCTAGAATATTCTTAAAGTTTCAGTAATAAATAATTACGGATGCAGCTGCGCCAGATTCATAGTTGGTATCTACCACCATTATAACTGTATAATAAAATTAATAGTCGATGACATTGGTAATCAATCAACGAAACGCTGTTTGATTAGAACTACTTTTCTGAATAATTATAATCATCAACTTTACCATAATAATTTATGTTATATTTATAGGTAGGGAAACAACCTTTAATATGATCCAGTACAGAAGTTGTCAGGAGTCTTAGGTTTACAGTTGCCTTAATTATTGAAGATCTATAATCACTTTCTGTTATTATTAACGAAGCTAAATATAGAATGACCTGAATTCAGTTATAATAATGATATTGTATTATTCATTTCCGAATTTTAGTTTATTTGTATTGTAGAATAGTTTAATTATTTTAATAATTTGAGAAATTTATTTTAATTATAGTTTATTACATATTTTCATTATCCACCATTGATAACATTTTCATCACTTACTTATATGACATATTTCTTATTCATGGAATATCTTTTTTAATTTTAAGTGAGTATGCGTGTGTGTGTGTGTTCAATTTGATGAAATTGACACTGAACCATTTTTATATTATTCTGTAACTTTCCCCTAATGGACGAGGGCCGATGGGACGAACCGTTTTTAAAATATAGGCGTGCCATGGAAAATAAATTTGTGCATGCATAAACGAAAGTAGTGGATAGAATTTGATAATTGATTTTGGACTATTTATGCGCTAGGCCAAAACTTTCCTTCACCGTTATCGCATGCACTCTTATACAAGGTGTCCTACCTCGTGATGTCAATACTTTAGGAGGTTATTCTAGAAGTCATTTGTGGTTAAATGGCGCAGAAATGAAATTTCTATCTTAACCCATCGAAGAGATATCCTATTTTTTGTGTATTTTTAAAAATACACGATTTTTTAGTGAAAAACTGTAATTATTTAATTTCTGGTTGATGTATCGTAAAAACCGAGGATCTTTTCGAAAACTACATCAAATTTCCTATCAGGAACACCCCTCTTTAAAATTTTATTTATTTACACAAGCGGAATACAGTAATTAATAGCAGTTAAAAATTTAAAAATTAGTATTTACTGATTGTGTTTACACTGTTTAGCACAGCCAATTTTAGGCGCAGAGGTTTGCCTCTGGATCAAAAGTTGCATCAATTCATAAGCTTTAAAATGATACCCTATTCACCCAGAAAAATAAAGGTTATGTGTAAAAAAACTTTAATTTCCAATTCCCAAACCATAATTACGCTAAATTTATCGGCGGCGTAGAACAAAGAGTGAACACACTGAGAACATAATACAAAGAAAGAGGACATTTTTTTTGCTTTTCTTTTTCTTTTAACAATAAAATGAGTGAAAAACCTATTTAGTCACCCACATATTGAAATTTCCATACTTACATAAGTAAATTAGAATTATTTTATTTATTTATTTATTTTTTCATTACGATATTAACCTTGAAGAGGCTCACAGCAACATGAGCAAAATCTAGGTTTACAATAATGTGGCATGGTCCAACCCAAAAGAACTTTTATTGAATAATAATAATAATGTTTCTAATACTTTCATGTCTAAAGATAGATCAAAGGTAAGCTCATACCTTTAGTCAACCAATCCTATCCGTGCTTGTCCTAGCTCGAGACTCGCTCCCAGTATCAAATGGCCATTCATTATCACTTTACTAGTGGTGACATGCACTTGCTTCCAGCAACATGCCTATTTTTTTCACAACTGAAGAAAACGCTGATATTGTGTTTGTATATGGCTTTGCCGATGGAAATGCCTCGGAAGCTTTCCGTGAATACGGTCGTCGTTTCCCAGACAGATGGTTGCCGGATTTCAGAACGTTTTCTTCTACTTTTCGTACCCTGAGGGAGACCGGATCGCTGCCGAAACAGCCTGTCGGGGCACGGGATGTCCAGGATGCTGAACGTGAGGAAGAGGTGCTGAATTTTTTTTATGAAAACCCCTCTTCTAGTGTTCGTGAAGCAGAAGCACAACTTGGGATCCCCACAGCTCAGTGCATTCGAATTTTAGTCGGTGACGGAAGACATCCCTTCCACCTCAGCCCGGTTCAAGAATTGCTGGATAGAGACATGGCGGCCAGGAGACAATTTTGCGAATGGTTTGCGGACCAGTGCCAGGAAGACGTGGCGGAGCTTTTTAATGCCCGCAATACTCATGTCTGGGCGGAGGATAATCCCCATGCTGTTAGGCCATCCTCCTTCCAATACCAGTTCAACATAAATGTATGGATGGGAGTGGTAGATAATCATCTAATTGGCCCGATAATACTGTCCAGACGAATGAATGCGGAATTATTTAGGGAAATTCTGGAAAACCAGTTGTATCCTCTTTTTAATCAGCCTGAAGATCCCCTGCCTGGCATCAATCGCACATGGTTCCAAATGGATGGATGCCCTGCCCACAGTGGGAGAGAAGTGACGGCTTGGTTGGATAGCCACTTCCCAAACCGTTGGATTGGTCGATATGGACCTGTTCCATGGCCTGCTCGATCCCCCGATCTTACTCCTCTCGACTTCCACGTATGGGGAACGTTGAAGAGCAAAGTTTACTCCGAGCCTGTAGCATCAAGGGAGGAACTCCTTTCCAGGATTGAAGAGCAAAGCAATATCATGAGGAGAGAAGGACGAGACATTCTGCGCAAAGCCGTTGATTCGGTTAGATTACGGGCTCATATGTGTAGATAGCAGGCGGGGGGCATTTTGAGCATTTAATGGGCCAATAAATTAATTTGAATATTTCAATATTGATTTTTTTTAATTTTAAGAATAATATTCTTATACATATTATTTATTATTATTAACAGTTTCCCTAGGAGTACTTTTACTTTTCATAAACAAGTTTTTTTACTTTTCGTGTTTTGTATTTTTTTATTGTAAATAATATTTTTTATTTTATTGTTTCTTTTAAAAGAGTAGTAATTAGAATTAGTATTATTAGGTACCTACATTTCAGACATTTTTATTTTAAAGTGTAAAAGACATTATGTATCTAGATACATATTAGTTATAATAATTTATAAGAACTAAATTTATGATTATGTCTTAAATTTAATATTTTTCATAAAACAATTTTAAAAAAATCTGCTTATTTTTATTATGTTCTAGGAGTGTTCGCTCATAAAAAAAAATAATCCTTATTTACCTTTGTAATAATGATTGTGACGCGCCATGAGAAAAGGGAGCTTAGGGTGAACAAATGAAAATCTATTTCTTCCCACTAATTTTTAGAAGAGACGAATCGAATGAGCCCTTCTGTAGCTCCCTAGGGGCAAAAATCGCAGAATGATAGCGATTTGAAGTTTAATTTTTAAAAATTATAATTTTAGAAAAAAGCAAGCTCCCATTGAAAAACCGTCCGGTCTAAAGCGGAATTTCACAAAACAGCGCTCTTACACAATGCTTGAGAGTGACCAACGTCAAAAATAGTATTTAACATGTAGTTTAGATATTCAGAAATACATTTACTAGAAAAAAGTTTTTATGCTCTAGTGAAAAATTTGGGTCTTCATCCTAAGCTCCCTTTTCTCGTGGCGCGTTACAAATATGGAAATTTCAATATGTGAGTGACTAAATAGGTTCTCCAAACATTATATTGTTATAATAAAATAAAAAAGAAAAGAAAAATAAAAGCAAAAAAAATCCCCTCCTTCTTTGTATTATGTTCTCAGTGTGTTCACTCTTTGTTCTACGCCGCTGATAAATTTAGCGTAATTATGGTTTTGGAATTGGAAATTAAAGTTTTTTACACAAAACCTTTATTTTTCTGGGTGAATGTGGTATCATTTTAAAGCTTATAAATTGATGCAACTTTTGACCCAGAGGCAAACCTCTGCGCCTAAAACTGGCTGTGCTGGAAAAGGGTAAACACAATCAGAAAATACTAATTTTTAACTGCTATTAATTACTGTATACCGCTTGTGTGAATAAATACAATTTTAAAGGGGGAGTTCCTTATAGGAAATTTAATGTAGTTTTTGAAAATATCCTCGTTTTTTACAATACATCAACCAGAAATTAAATAATTACAGTTTTTCACTAAAAAATCGGGTATTTTTAAAAATACACAAAAAATAGGATATCTCTTCGATGGGTTAAGATAGAAATTTCATTTCTGCGCCATTTAACTACAAATGACTTCTAGAATAACCCCCTAAAATATTGACATCACGAGGTGGGATACCCTGTATAAGAAAAAGTAGCGAGCCAAATTAGATAAAATTGAAATGGGACCATTTATTGTGTTAAAGAAAACGGTAGTAGGTGTTAGGCCTGTCACGTGGATTTGAGTACTGCCCGACACACCGACACGAAACCATATCTGTGCCTTGATTTCTAAAACCTAATACGCGAGTGGAAATTTTCCATTCTGAGGACAAAAAGAATTTTCACTTCTTGAGTGAATACAAAGCTTCGGTAATGAGGAAGCAAAATGATCTTAAATAGCATTATTATTGTCCAGAAATTTCAAAAAACAGAATAGAAACACACAGATTTAAAAAAAAAAGACAATAATTTATTTTTGTATTTAATGAAAAAAGTAATGAATAATAAGAATAAAAGTTAAATACATAATTCTTTTAGCCGCGTGTGTGATATGACATTTATGGTGAATTGACTCCTTATTAGTATAATTATTATTAGCAGAGTTATAATATTTAATACACTATAAAGTTAACTAGGTTAAACAACTTCATATAACAATCGTTTATAATATAAGACGCGACAGTGATATGAGAATGAGTGTTAATTTTGATCAGGTTGACAGTGTACTCTTTTGAAAACAAGATTGGAACTTATCAGATCATGTCTACAAAGGTTAAATGTGTTCCTTTGTTTAGCATTTTGGAGGATGCGGGCCAAAAATTTTTCTACCTTTTAAGTTATTCTTGTCAGTATTCTGCTATTTCCTAGAATACTTTGGAGTCTCAGAACCACGTGTGGAAAAATAGAGATTCAATGCTTCGATTTAAACCCCTCAGTTTTCCCCAACACTTTAGTGTTGAGTCTGTTTAGAGTCTAGATTTCATTTATAGAGGGTCTGTGATTCTGAGCCGACGCCATTATGATCAGCAGTAGCACAGCGTATAAGTTTATCCGAATAAAACCTCCTATATCCGTAATCAAACTTAGTCTAGCGAGTTAGTCTTGGGAGGAAATATATGGTGGGTTAGTGTCTCTCTCAATACATGAATTAGTAAGCTGTCGTTTTGATAACAGTGAACCGTGTACATTGTCAACTAGACAGTAGAAATGCCTAAGGGATTCGTTACAGAAATATTCGTTGACGATTTTTTTATTTTGTATTATTTGAACTTTTATTTATAAATCTACTCCTCTCAATTAAAATTATTAACAATCAGCAGGTAGGTCGGCATAACAATAAAATGAGAAAGAGTGAAGGAAACACGAATAATGATTACAACAATTTTAAAAAATAATTCAAATGCTTGATAGGTATGAGAAAAAGCAATACCCAGCTGCATCTCGTCCATGACTTTAGTTTACTTACATAATTACTTGCATAATATTCCTCATCCTGACCGTTTATAATCCTATCAGAGAATTGTGGTAATTTCCGTCATTAATTGGTGGCTGTGTCCAAGAAATCGTTTGAAATACGTACGTATTTGTTCATTGAATGTCGTTATATTTAAGTCAATGTTTAAAGTGTTGTTATTCACCAACCATGGGACTTGGGTTATTAGTCGTGGTATCTTAAATTGAAAAGATTGAAGTCGTTTTATGTTTTGCAGAGTCGTATATTTGTAGTACGTAAGTCCAAAAAGATATGTGTAAGTACTTAATTCCTTTCTTGCTTTTAATTTTGGATGCCTAAGCAGTGAAGGTTAGTCCTAGAAGAGTTACGAGTATTCCTCCATTACCATTCATCGCAGTTGCCTTTTCAAAAGCGTTTATACATCTCTTAAATTTATGTTTGTTTTAGTTTTTGTGTACGATTGAAACTAATATTATATAAATTTTGTCACATTATTTTTTTACATTTCCTTATTTTCTAAATAATTGATGAGCTTTTTTCTATAAGCTCTGCACACACCTATAGATAAATAAATTAGAAAAGAAATTTCGCTGCACACAATTTCAATCCAACATGTTAAAGGCATTCGAGCTCTAAAGTTTTTTTTCTTCTATTTGGGGGTGATGTAAATAAATTAGAAAATATTTGTTAATTTTTATCTGAAACTTTAAATTGTTTCCTTAAGAGAATAAAATAATATAGAGATTGTTAATATGTTTAAATTGATTTGGGAATTCAGAAGAATTATAAGGCATTTTATTAATCGTTTGGTACAAGAGTGATTAGACCTTGTAATTTTTGATTTTTGGGCATATGTTGCATTTTCACATCGCAGATAGAATCAGACTTTTGTCAAAACCTTTTGTCATTCCTGTACCAAATATTTGCACCATAAAGGTGATCTGGGAGCTGCCACCACAACGGTATTTTGCTAAGAAATAAATAAAACGTTATTGCCTCGAGAACAGATTGCAGGAGGAAGAGGCTGCGTTCACTGCACTTGCATCCATCTTAAGCAAGACTGGTCTGCTGCAAACAGGGACGTAAATCAGATGCAATTAGTGGTGCATATATCATTCCTCGTCTTGTTTTTCTCCCTTCAAACGGCTTTAGTGATTTATTTATGTCACATAGTTCTATCTCACGCTTTATCAAGCCAGTAGGCGAACTTTTCACGCGGGAATAAGACCTTCAGCGATTCGGTTGGGAATGTCGAAGCAAGGTTGAAAAAACAGTGATAATTGGAGTAATTACTCCGTTTAAACTTTATTGCTTACAGTAAACTTGTTTAACTACTACATATTATCCAAATCAAAATCTTTACGTTTTCACTCTTAAGAATTTGATACGTATCGAAAATACCTATATCAACATTAAAACAGAATATTTTTGAAATAAAGATCTCTTAGATATTTTTCTTTTAAGAACCTCTATCCTCTTCATAGCCAGATTCATATTATTTTTAGAGCGTTACAATATATGTATGAATTCTTTAATTCTATAAATTGTTTGGTTATCTGCCGTGTATTGACCATGTGGGGTCGAGAAACTTTCCTGGGGATCACCCAGCCTCTATAAAGTGGGAACCCTTAATTGGGGAAAAAACCTGGCGGTTGAGCGCGATCTCAGCCAAATCACCTCCATGTACAACCCTTGGCCTAGAAACAGAACAGTCCTTAACAAGTAGTGAACCCATGACCTTTCAAGGATTGGTTGTAGTTGTACAGGCTATAATAAAAACATAATATAATAAATAAGGAATATATAATATATTGAAATAAACTATACTATTGATCATGTGTTAATGCCTATTTGTCTTTTTCCTCCGATGACACCTCTTACAACTAGACAATGCATTCATGTAAAAAAATTTATCACCCTAAAACAATAGATACAAGCCCTATTTGTATTCAATATTTCCAATATGCAAAACAGTAAACCGTATCTCGTAACCTCCATGACGAGAAAGTAATATGCTCCAATACTAGATTTGAAAAGAGCTACTGGTGATAAAAATAACTTCTCAGATTTTAATAAGAAAAAATAAAATAAAAATGTATATGACCATCTTCAGCTCTTAAAATTTACGGGATCGTAGAAAGATTGCATTGCACAGCGTTGGGCGCTAAATTTAAGGGTATTTGGCATTAGATAAAAATAAAAATATTTTTATCCTTTATAATATTGAGACTTTATTGTTTAGATAAAAGGTACAATTGATTTTCGTTAAAATAATCTATATTTTTTCCGGAAAAAAAGATTATTATTTTTTACTAAATCAAATTATTTCTTGTTTATAATTTTATCAAAACCTAAAAAAAAAAATGATAAAAATTACTGTATAAAAATATATTTTTGAAAGAATCGATCCCATAACCTTAAGTCTCTCTAATAATCAGTCAACGATTTTCCAATTTAGGCATTATCAGGACAGAAAAACATCAGATTATTATTTTACTAGTCTAGAAAAGGTTTGCAAAATATAAGTAGTAATATATCCATAGAAGTTACGTTATATCAGTATTAATTTTGAGTTTTATTTTGATAATGTGAAGGGTACAAAAGGAGATTACCTAATTAATAATGCAATACAATAACCATAAAAATTTATCAATACATTTTTAGATTCAGAATCCTTATAATTTTTTTTCTTCTAAAAACTTTTTATTTATTTTGTTTTCACTCTTAATCAAGAGTAATATATCGCCTGTATAAATTCCAAGACTCTGACAAATCTCCTTCCACATCTGACAACCAAACGTAGGTTGCTGAAAAAGCAATCCATTCATTAGGCGCAAAAACCTGAGCGAGTTTCAAATGAAGGTCCCAGGGGCCAAGGAACAAATTTCGCGCGGTTATGTGGGCGCGAGCGTTTCGTTTTTTCGTTTTACTTTCTTCTTTTTATTTCTAAACATAAGGAAATAAAAACCACGATAAAACTGTTAATGGTTTAAAACTACATAAAAAATCGTATTTATTAATCATTTTAATTTACTAATCATCTAAATATGGTATAAATGAAATAATTATTTGTTAGTTGTTTTTTTTTTTAAATAAAAATTATAGAATTTAATTTCACACTACAAACCAAGCTAATAAAATTCAAGAGTAATTAGTTGAAAGATTTGAACTGAAAAATAATCATTACTATGGGATGTAAGTCACTTAAGAATAAATAAAAAAAACAGCATGAAATTGAAAATGTAATACGTTGTTAAGTATTCAAATAGATTAAATATACTTACATATTTTACATTTGATAGGAGGATTAAGATTTGAAGGAGTTAAGGAAACATTGGTGTTTGTGGAAAGCTAGGAAACAGACATTATAAAAATAGGTAAGTAATTCTAACAGAAGGAAAAACGAATAAGAAAGTATTGACCGAAGGAAGCAGTTCTATGTTAGATAAAATGAAAATCGGTGAGCTCTGGTGTTCAAGGAGTGGATGGAGGAACATAGGGTAACGAGTTCAATGATACAAAGAGGTTTATTGTTTCTTAGAGATTGGAATTAATAAGAAATAAGGGCTTATTTCCGTCAGAGAGAAGGATAAAGCCACTTAAACTCGATATAATAGGAGTGAGTGGTTCTAGAGATGCCGAAGATGAATCTTATGAAACCATTCAACTCCTGGTGGAATAATTTACCAAACAAAATCGTTGTTTTACTGTGAGAAAAAATCGTGTATGCTTGTAATCAATAATTTCTAACGCATTTAGTACGATGTGTTATTAGATGGGGCAGCTGTTACTTAATTAAGGAACTTATTCAGTTATTTTTAAGGAGATGTGGGTCCTCACTGATGTAAAAAAGAGTGGAAAAATCTTCAATTTCTTGGACATTAATACCTCATCGAATGGCCAGAAGTCACAGGTATCAGGTATTTTAAAAGTTTACTTTTTTAGCATTAGAAATAAATTATTCCTTAACCCTAATAAATAATAAACGACAATTATGAAAAATGATGATGATCGTATTGCAGCTATGATTTCAATTATGGATATTTCACGGCGCCTTGTTTGGACCGTAAACACCAATTTTAGGCACAAATATTTCGCCTTATTGCGTCCTTAATCGCCGCAACTTAATTCCACACATTCTACTTCAAATGAAGTTATTCTGCACTATTTTCGTGCTTTAAGGCGCAATTTAATCCTTTAAAAAAAAAAAGTGCAACATATTAATTACCATATTGTTGTAATATTTTGTAGCTGATAATTATTATATATTATTAGTTGTTTTAAATATTGCAATATTCGAAGACTAACCTTCCTACAAAAGATTTTTAAAAACATCAGTGTTTTGCGAAGGAAAAATCATTTCCATATCATCTTCACATTGCATACACTCCCCATCTTTTATATGTTGTAGATGTTGGTACTCTTAAAGCATCATATATTTGATTGTGAATGAATATATTTCTACTTGAACCCAATCAACCCAATGGGATAAATAAATATCGTAACACACATAAATGACATTGTTTTGCATAGCGAGATTCAATAATGAGACACTTGTGTTGAGGTTCATTTAAATGCAGGCGCCAGTTCACAAGTATTCCTGACTGCTGAGATCATGCGAATATATTTTAAACTTGTTACTTGAGCATGAGTTAACAGATTATTCTCAGAGGAGAAAAAAGTAATGAAACTTGGACAGATGATTTATTAATTCTAAGATAAAATAACAGGATTAATTTAATTTAATGTCCTCTGGATGAAAATCGCGTGATTGGTAATTTTTTTTTATTTGGCGCCATCAAGTACTACTTCTTACTTACGCTACAAAACTATTCCATAGAATTATTATCAAGCCTATTTCTACAAACGATTTTGGGTGATAGAGTTATACACAGGGTCGGAACTGAGGCGGAGGGTTTACCCAAGGGTGGCAGAATTTAGAGGGCGACAAATTTCACGCGAAATATTATTTCTAAGCTAAGTAAAAAATATATTTTTCTGATTTTTTTTTTTTTTACCTCAGTGTAGTCGATAAACTGTGTTAATGTTACGAGATAATTACATTTATTTCGAAATATATTATCTAAAATACTATTATAATTGTTGTTTACCTTTATTGGAGGAGGTGAGGGAGTGAAACAAGAGAAGGCAAAATAAAGCCTTGCCTTTCCGCGCAAAAATCCTAGCACCGACCCTGATTAAATATAAAAATTAAATTTTTCAAAATTTAAAAAAAAATATAATGTTTAATAGATGCTTTCAAAGCTAATTTGACTTCCATCATTAAACCCATATTATAGTTTATTTTATTTTATGAATTTATGTATTTTATTTTATGAATGTATTTTATGAATTACTTTTCGAGACTATAACATCTCATCTGTAGACTATTTACTGGTTTTATTGCTATGTTCTCTTAATGGCCTCGATATTTCCACTCTGTATAGATCTCACCGAGTTCTTTCAATATTGAAATTAAAATTCAAGCCCAATTCTACGAAATTTCGCTTCCGTAACAATTAAGATAATCTTCTAAAAATAAAATAAACAAAACAATAAAATCTTCACTACATTCTTAAATAGCATAGCCAAATATAGCAGTGTTACGAACCGATAGCTTCCTCAATTCCTACAGGGCATGAGAGTGAAACGGGATGATTTCAAAATTGGATTGTTTATTAAAGAATTAATTTTCTTAAATCCATCTTAAAGTGAATAACTATTATATATATATATATATATATATATATATATATATATATATATATATATATATATATATATATATATATAGATTTTTTCTAAAGACTACATTCGCTAATATCCTCCACTGAAATTTTTGCATTAGAGCCATACCTGGAAAGAAACAAAATATGTAAGTAAATTGTTTGCGTAAAATGTAAAATTCCCACTATCAACTATTGCAATATATCCATTCCATTGCAACTAATTCTAGCAAATCACTCGTTCTCCCTCCGATTCCAAACTAGTAGGTTTTATCTTCTCTTAGGTTCATTGTCGAAAGCAGCCAAAATTAAGTACAATTTAAAATTATTTTTGATCTGCTAAGCATGGTTTATAACAGGCATAAGCATTTTTATATTAAAATAGTTGTACACTCTTAGAAAATAAGTTTTTGCTATTATTTAAATATAATTTGGTAAATTTTGACAAAGATTTGTTCGATGTCAATTTTATATTGTGCCAGTTTTAGTTATATTTTATTATCCAAACGAATCATCAGTTTGTGAGATTTGAAAAAACAAAGGCCTGACTCCTTGGGAAGGTATTTTTAAATCTGATGCAGACTTGACGAAGATCCATAACCTCGGATAAAAGTTATCTGTGCCTCTTTCTCAACAGGCCACGTGGCCATCATGTTTCAATCAGATTTAGCAACATATCTATTTTGACGTAGCTGGATACACAGATCATCGATTTCGCTATAGATAGTATCTCGGGGTTCCTTGCAAGATTGATATTCATTTATAAAGAATCCGTAAATATAATTTTTTATTCTTGTAAATATTGATTTATTTAGTAAGGATTCTTGCAATTCTCAATTGATATGGGATTGCATAAATTCAGGATCCGGTTGGAACCTCCAGATGACCAATACCGTCCATCGCGGCCAGGATTATAGGAAAAGTTTGTTCCCATTTCCCAGTGGACGTCCCAAAGTTGTTACGGTTTCCTTCTAATTTATTGCCACTTCCAGAAGTATCTTCCCATTGTCCCAAGTAAAAAGTCAGTTTGTTATTTAATTATTTTATAAAATAGATATTTTTAATTGAAAACTTGGGAATCCCTGGTCTAAATCTTCTAATACTGAACTTCTAAAGCAATAATCTCTTATGTGTTCTCCATTACCTGCTATCTTAGAGGATAGCCACCATAAACTTTTTTTATTGCTTGTTATTCTCTTTATTTCATTAAAGGAACTCCATTTATTCTCTTTGAACAGTTCCTTTCAAAGACAGATACCAAATTTTAGAATTATTTTATACCAAAGTACTATTTTGGTAGTACGATTTATTTTAAAATTCCACTTCTGCATTTAGAAATATTATTTTTAATTGTTTACGTTGCCAAATCACATTGTGCCAAATATGCTTTTCATGATTAAATCATAAGTTGCTTAATTAAGTGATCACATTAGGCAGTTGAAGAATTGATTTTAGACTAAATTCTAAAATATGCTAGAAAGTAATAAAACAGATAAAAGTTCATAAAAAATATCCAATAAATACATTTCTTTTTTTTTTAACCATTACCTTTTCAGTTGTATTCTCCCACAATATAATAGACTTTGTCTATAAATAGAAATACTCGGTCATTCGGATTCGAAATTATAATTATTCTCTTCTATATTTACAGCCAATACTAATATATCGCGAGGTTATTATATGTATGTTAAAATATAAACTTATATGAAAGTTGAAAAATTATTTATAATGCCTATATAAAAAAAGTAGAAATTTAAACTGCCACTGTTCAAGATAAATTTTTAAGAAACCAGAAAAAAAGGAAGAAAATACTGATAAAGAAGAAGCACCGTTTTGCACAGGAATTGCGACCCGGTTAATTGTAGATTCACCTTACACACTCACCTTATCCGGTGAATGCAGGCATCCTAGCTAGCTGAGTAGAATTACCTGGATTCTTCTATATCACAAGTGACTTTCTGAAGTGACTGTCTGAAGCTTTTGGATACCGCGGTATTCAAAAATTTTCCCATATATAATTTTAATTTCTTATATTATTTATAAATTATACAGACAATGATGGATTTCTATTTAAACTTTGGAAGAAGCAATATTTGTTAGAAATATGAAGCGTCTTTCCTATTACTTTTTCTAGGAAATAAGAAACAACAAGAAAAAACATATCTATGTAATGCGTTTAATTATAAAACAAAAGTTCAAGATATTTAATAAAAAGTAAGATTTAATAAAATAAAAAAATAAATAAATAAAGGTTATGTTTTAGGCTGAAAAAAGGAAATATGATTAGATAACGAAAAGTAAATTGGTAATAAAATAATATCTGGTTTGTCCACTCACACGACTTTGCTTACCGCAGTCCTATAATATAATAAAGTCCTATAGTATTGGCCCGATAGTTTTCGAAGTTTCGAATTATTCGAAAAGTAACCAAGTTTTCATTGGAACATGCGCAGAATACTTTAAAAACATCTTTCAACTTGTCCATGAGATAATCATGCCACAGACAAACAGACAGACTACTGGCTAAAAATGCGTTGTTTTTATTGGACTCGGAGGGCTCTGAATCGCATAGATTCCTTGAAAACTGCTTCGATGAAATTTTGTACTCGAGTTTAAAGAATAACTATTTAAAAGCCTGGAGGTATAATTTCATACTCTTTTATAATATAAGAGATGAGAGATACGAGTTTAATCTGGGCCACTTAACACCTCAAATGTTTTACTTTTTTCTTTTCCTGCCTGACCCCAAAAGCGGCAATCTTCCAAACCCCAAACTGGTGAAGAGGAACAAATTCCTGATCGAGGGACAACTTGACATTCCTGGTCCAGTCCCTTTGATCCGTACCGCGCCCTCGAACAACAGCTGGGTCAAGGGCGAAAATTTTTAAGAACACTTAATGAACCTTTATTTGACAGTTTTTGAACGAGAACATATCATTCAAGTTTATTTTCTTGATCACCCTTTTTATTGGTCTGTACTCTAAATATTCACTAGCAACAATGCTACAATAAATCCTTATTTAAAAAGGCTGGATAGACTTAAGAATAATTTTACAATTTTTCGACTTCGGTAGTGCAGGAAACATTTTTAGTTGATCACATATTGAAGTCTGTTTTGTGCACTCTTGAATCATATGCATCACAAACCTCTGGACTCAGCAATGAAAAGTTGCGAGTTCAAGTCTCCTCAAAAATAACAAAAAAAAATTAACAGTGCCTATTTAAGATCAAATTTTTGTTGGGGATTGATAAATTATTTGCCACTTCTATAATTTTGTTTTTATTGAAAACTAATTTTGAATGTTATACATTCGTCTTCAGTTATAAAAACACACAAAAATTCAAAAGTAAGTAATTAAAAATACATTTTGGTATTATTATACATATTAAATTAAATGTAATATAAATTAGTATTATAAAACATTTATGAATTATGAATTTAATTAATACAAGAAATCAAATACATGTTGGTGCTCACCAAGGTTCAAGTAGATTATATCAAACAGAAAAGTTTGTATTAGTTTGTTCTCGCATTAAACTAGCAATGGAAGAAAGGCCTATTAAATAAATTAAACCTATAAACAGGTAAACGATTTAGTAATTCCGGTGAGTAATTGTTTTTTCTGTTATAGATGGGAATAAATTTAAGATTGGACTGTTGGAGGTATTTATTTGGCCATTAAAGCAAAAAATTTTGTTTCCACGACTCGATGTCCTGACTTATGTTTAAACAATTCTCATTCCATATCTCCGATCGCCCAATACATATTTTTTCATTCACATTTAATTATAATATTTAGATTGAGAAGCAAAGAACCACTTATAATTCCATATTAAATTTATTAATAAAAATGTTTTTACAAAGTTTTTATATTTTATAGTAACCTTTCGGCTATGTTCAAACGTATCATATTTGCTATATTTTGCTGTATGTAGTATATACAATATGTTGCAGTATCTACAATACAGTACAACAGTATACCCATAGTATATACAAAATATTTATATATATACAAAATATAGTTTATGCCA
>OX411308.1:143997763-144017763 GCA_948150685.1 Rhaphigaster nebulosa
AGCCGACTCAAAGATAAAACTACAGCAAGCTCTGGTGGAATGGAAAGAAGAGTTGCTCAGGAAAGGTATGCCAATTAATGCCTCCAAGAGTAAAGTGCTGGTCATTGGAAGAGAAGAACAGGAGGACGTCCAACTGGTCTGTAACGGGGAGATGCTGGAAGTGGTAAAGGAATATACTTACTTATGGACAGTGATTAGTAACTCTGGCAGGATAAACCCTGAAATTTCAAACAGAATAGTCAAGGAAAATCAGGTGTACTACCAGATTACTAACAGCAGCATCGACCACCGAGAAGTGAATAAAAAGACCAATATGCACGTGTACAAGGCTGTCTACCTGCCCACTCTCACCTACGGCGGAGAAAGATTGACCATGTTGGAAAGACATACCAGCCGCGTAACAGCAGCCGAAAACTAGGAGGGACTGCATTAGAAATGAACGAATCAGAGAGCAGTTGGGAGTACCCGAACTAAAAACCACTTTGGAGAGCCGACAGCTCAAATGGTTTGGGCATGAACCGCATGCATGAACGAGGACATGCATCCTTTAAAAGGTATTAGAGGTTCGGCCCACTGGGAGGAGACCACCGGGGCGACCCATAGTTTCATACCAGGAATACGAGGATTGGAAGTGGAAGAGGCAAATCCCTCAAGCAAATGAAGTGGCTGAGCAGGGACCGAGAGGAATGGCTACGCTGGGTGGAGGATCCTCGACGCTGATAGTGGCATAAGAGGAAGATAAAGAAGAATAAGAGAAGGACAATATATATATAGAAAAAGAAAAATATATATACATATATTGTATGTATATATAAATATGTAAATTATTTATATATATTTACATATTTATATATACATGCAATATATTTATGTATATTTTTTTTTCTCTTGCATAGTAAACCTGAGCAAGAGGAGTTAATTTACAAAAGATACATATTCCATGCAAAATCGCAGAAAGTTCAATTTACATTTTTTAGTCACAGTAAAGCATATATATATATATATATATATATATATATATATATATATATATATATATATATATATATATATATATATATATATATATTGACGTCATTTTTTGAGAAAGGCATAAGTACCATTTAGCAAAATTTACAGGAAACTCATGAAATGTATTTTCCCCAAATAACTATGTTTTTTTTTAAATTGTATTCTTTATTGTGTATAAAAGAAGTTGATTAAGCTGGCAAAACTTTTATAATTACAATATATTATTGAGAATTCTAGCACTGGTGAATGGCCAGACTGACGACTCAGAGTCTTCAGTATTTGGTGCTTTCATCAATAGTCGATTTTTAAACCATTTCCAATTTGTTGTCGATAATCGTGTGCGGGAATCGATAGAGGTGGTGTTTAGGTCTCACGATAAATTAAAACCAAAAATACGAATTTTGGCGCTTTATTCTTCTTCAAAAAACGACGACGATATATAAATATATATATTTAAAAATATCGATATTTTCCCGAATCCCTAGCGAAGGGGATTCGCCGGCATGGAGAATTACGCACGTTTAAAAAGTGTGGATTAAGAACAATTAACGTTCATAGAATAATTATTAGGTTATCCCTTCCTCTCCGCTACCTCCTTTAACCGATGTAAAAGTAATTTTTTGCCTTGCCAAATATGTGAAGAGAAACATTTTTCCAGCCTAAAAGTCTAAAATATTTATGATAATATGTAATTTGGAGTCATGTTAGTGAAAAAGGTAAAATTAAAAAAAAAAAAAAAAAAAAAAAAAAACTGTTAAATTAATAGTGCTCTATTTTATTTCAAATTGCTTGAAACGGATTTTGATTGAGGAAAATCGTAAACATTTACTTTGGTAAAAATATGTAAAACTCCTGACTGAGATCCACCACGCGTCGGAAGACCTAAGCTACGATGGAAAAACTGTGTTGATAACGATGCCAAACGGCTTGGAGTGAGAAATTGGATGCTGGCAGCACAAGACAGGGACGCCTGGCGGTTGCCGTTGGCGGAGGCCATGACTCGTTAGCGGGTTGTAGCGTCAGAATATATAGATAGATAGAAAATATGTAAAACATAAAAATTCTAATCCTACTAATAAGTAAATGTTGACTGAGTTATTGTCTGAGATAGCTACTTATTTTTCCGAAAATCAACATTAAATAACTGGAGCTCCTCTTACTGAAATAGTAATAAATAAAAATAACCTACTGCTTCCGGAATATTAGCCTACTAAGTGCTCACGTCCCCACTGAACCATCAGATGAAGCGGAAAAGGATGCTTTCTATGCCGCCCTAGAGCTAAATGTAGACAGATGTCCTCAATATGATATGAAAATCATCATGGGTGATTTCAACGCGCAAATAGGAAAGGAATGGGAATACGTGCCTACCATTGGCATGCACATCTTACATGAACATACTAATGATAATGGCCTAAGGATAGCTGGTTTGCATCTAGAGGCATGGTTGTGGGAAGTACACTGTTCCCCCATAAAAGATTACACCTTGCTACATGGCATTCAAATGATGGTATAACCAACAATCAAATTGATCACATATTGGTTAGCTCGAGGCATAGACCAAATCTGATGGATGTGAGAGTATACCGTGGTGCTATTGTGGACTCGGATCATTACCCAACTATTGCCAAATTCAGGACAAGAATTTCCTTGGTGAGAAATGAGATAGGAACACCTAATGCAGATTGAATGTGGATAAGTTGAAGGAAGTAAAGCACCAACTTAATATCGGTATGGGTGCTGAAATAAGAGAAATTGACCAAGAACAGGATATTGAACAGCGATGGGCAAGTAGCGTAAGCAGTCTTGGGTCCTAGACAAATAACAAGGAATCAACCTTGGTTCGATGAGGCATGCCAAAGTGCCGCTGATGTAAAGAACAAGGCATATAGGCAAATGATTCAGAGGAGACATACCAGGGGATCGGTTGAGGAATATAGGATGAGGAGAAGGGAGGAGAAGCATCTTTTCCAAAGAAAAAGGAGGAAATGGGAAAGAGAGCGGTTTGAGAATATTGAAAAACTTCGAGGCAACAATGAAATAAGAAATTTTTATCAGGAAATAAATACTAGCCGGCGACCATTTAAGCCTCGATTGAATGCGTGTAGAGATGCTGAATAAGAAGCATATTTTAGATCATTGTAGAAACCATTTTAACTTACTCCTGAACGATGGAGAGCTGGAGGAGAATAGAGCGGAGATAAGTATGCCAACTGGTGTTATAAAACCGCCGGATCTGGAAGACATTGAGGAGGTTATCCAGCTATTAAGAAATAATAGGCTCCTGGTGCTGACGAGCTTCCAGGTGAACTGATCAAATATGGGGGTGAAGAATTGAGAATGTTCCTATACAGCATTGTTATGGACATATGGCATAAAGAAGAAATCCCCTATGAATGGCATAAGAAATTAATACCTAATACACAAGAAAGGTGATGTGCTTAATTGCAATAATTACCGTGGGATCTCCCTGCTATCTTGTGCCTATAAGGTATTCTCAAAGATAATATACAAAAAGCTTATCCCACTTGCGGAACGGGAAATCGGATTATACCAGGCGGGCTTCATGAGGGATGGCAGATACACGATATACCAGATATTCTCGGTGCGGATTATCTTGGAGAAAGCAAGGGAACACAAGATAAATACACATCACTTATTCGTTGATTTCCAAAAAGCTTATAAAAGCTTAAAGAAGTTAACTGCAAAGTTCGAGTCCAGGGAGACACATCTGAGAATTTCCTCACGTATAAAGGACTTGGACAAGGGGACTGCCTTGCATGCTTACTGTTCAACTTGGCTCTGGAATACGTGGTGAGGAAATCGGTAATTCAGATAGGAGGCACGATATTTAATGAATCTACGACGATTTTGGTCTTCGCGGATAATGTTGATATTATTGCCAGAACATATGCAGATATGCGGAGGGCATTTCTTGGGCTTAAGAGAGCTGCAACTGGATTGGGACTAGGACTAAATATATGCTCGCAGGGCCTAGGGGTGCTGTTCGAACTCCCCCACAGGAAGAGATTGGTAGCAACACGTTCGAGAAGGTTGAAAAGTTTATATACTTGGGCACCCAGGTGAATTCCAACAATGATGTTAAAGCAGAGATTGAGAGAAGATTTTTGACAGCCAATAAATACTACTTTGGTCTCCATAATCATTTAAAAAGCAGAGCGATCTCCCTTTCAACAAAGATAAGCATATATAAAACCCTGATTCGAACTGTACTAACGTATGGATCGGAGTGTTGGACCATAACCAGAGTCCAGGAATCCCTTCGCCTCCGATTTGAGCGACGCATATTGCGGAGAATATTTGGTCCCATAAATTGTGATGGAGTATGGAGAACCTGAGGGACCTATACAAGAACCCGGACATCGTGAGAATCATCAAGGTTGGGCGGCTCAGGTGGGCTGGTCATGTTATAAGGATGACACGGGACCAGATACCACGAAAAATCCTTGATGAAAAAATATATGCCACCAGAAGAGTTGGTAGACCACGGCTGAGATGGATGGATGGGTTGCATCCGATGCGTGATACATAATGGGTGTACGAGACTGGAGGGCAGCAGCGACCAACAAAGATGACTGTTGGACCAAATTGCGGGAGGTCCTGACTCTACGAGAGTTGTAGTGCCGAGAAAGAAGAAAGAAAGAAGAAGAAGAAGGACATTTGGATACCACCAAGAAAAATAAAATATTAATGCTACCTCAAAATTGGAAATTTTTACCCATCGAGATATGTAGAATCCAAATATCGAATAATATAAATCTTATTCACGGCTTTTAACCGAGACTACAGGGAAACCAACCCTAGGGAAGAACTAGGTATATACCTTGAATCTATAAATAATTAATTACAGTGTAATAATTTGCAACGTTTTTTTATCATCTATTCTAAAATAAAATAATTTGTAGTTCTAAATTCCAGTTTTATAGAAAACAGTCCAATAAATTATCATTGAATTAATTTCAATAGCTTTGGAGAAAAATAAAAAATGTTTTATGATGATTTTGAAACTAAACAATGAAAAAATTAAAACCTGCGCACGTCAGTATTCGCGAGTGAGAGGCTTTGACGGTCTAAATCCAGCTTGGGAGGTGTGAATATTATTTCGTGGAGGGCCCACCTAATTAATCTTGACCTTTCCACGGTGGTCAGAACAGAGTGATAACCTATAAAATATCTCATCCTGCCATCGCCAGTTCAATTTAATAGTGAAAATAATTGAATGGTTAAAATAATATAAAGTTTGTTGCATAATAAAGAGTGAATTTAATTCATTAAAGGCTTTAGGTATTATGAAAAATAAATAACTAAATCATTTTAAGTTCTACTAAAAACTTTGTACAAATATTTTAAAAAAATCAAAAAAGTGACAAGTGTTTGGCCTTTTCTATAATTTCATACTGTTTTTTTTTTTTTTAACATATATCCTCAGACCTTCAGAATATCAACCATGAATGACTAAAACCTTCTCAGTTCTCATGTAGCGAAAGAGATACTTTATCAGAGTAGGTTGTTATCAGAACTTACGCACTGAGAATAATGGGAACCGGCGAAGGTCTCGGAAAGAGGTCACACATATCGGTCGGTGGGGCACATGGCCCAGGGTATGATCTGAGAGGGGATGCTAAAATAAAAATCTTGTTTACAGCTATTCCTACAATCTCGCCCCACGGGGAGTGCTCTGCCCTAAATTCCGCCTCTCAGGGTCTAAGTTCCATGGTCGTTCTTATCAACACTAGGGCATTGGAGTTTAAAATGTTATCTTAGAATTAACAGAAAAAAAATACAATCATAAAACATTCCCCAACCCTTTACTGTTTAGAATTAAATAAAAATGCCTATATTGAGACAACAAAAAAATCGCCGAAATCATTAAAATTAAAATTCATGAAAATCCTACTCAATCATTGAAATGTATCTGAGTTTATATAAGGAATGTATCTGAATTTATTTCTTCTTCCCAAAAGATGAAACAATAACCTATTAACTTTTCGCTAAATCAGATGTCAATAAGACTAATTAAGACAAGACCACATTAATGCAAAATGCTAGGATAGATGTAGTAAATTCCACTTCAACACTCTCTCCCACCCCCAAAAAAACAAATAGATGTAGTATAATACTCGTAAACAGTTTAACATATAATTATAAGAATTTCTATACATAATATATATGCATATCAGTAGGGTATATTTGTGCTGTTACCCAGTGATTTATTAGCCCATATTGGTTAGTTTGTATTAGGTTTTTGATGTGGGATGTTTTTAATATATTTAATTTTAATATTAACATTTAAATTTTAAATTAAGTTAAATTAAATTAAATTTTATTTTAAATTAACTATATATATATATATATATATATATACATATATATATATATATATATATATATATATATATATATATATATATATATATATATATATATATTTATGGGTAGTCCATAAAACTCTATGTCCATAAAAGTTTTTTTTAGAGACCTAGGGATTCTCCTCAGTTACATCTAATAAAAGAATGATGTATGCAAAATTTTAGCACCCTAGAAAATATGGAAGGCAGAACTCAACAACGTTTAGTTTTCCTAATTTTTTGTAAAACACTTAAGTTTAAAAATTTTTTGTTTGTTTGTTTTTCAGGATTCAGAAGTTAACAAAGCTGTTGATCTCTTTATTAGAGATGTCACTTTTTTTAAGTGAAAAAAAATCTCAGGAACGCTAGTAAGTCATAGCACAATTGAAGAATTGAATGAAGTTTGGAGCAAAGCCCTAATCCCTGCTAAATATACCGAGGATTCGAATGAAAAGCTTGAAAGTGGCATTCAAAGTGGCTAATTTTAAATAAAAATAAAGGCAGAAAAACAGAAAAACAAAGAACAAACGAACAATCATTTGTAGACAAAATCGAACAGCTTTTTGACATTGCCCATTCACATGCTCTAATTCTCATGAAAATACAAGACAATGATTTTTTAATAGACCAAAGAACTGAGATAATAATGATCATTTCATCTCAAGACAAAGAGTATATTAAAAAGCAAGAAAGAGCACTAGAAAGATTTGAAAAAGAAGAGGAGAGAAGAGAAAAGTCTGTTTCTGCTGCAAAATCGACGCCTTCTTCTATTAATCCACCCGATGATGACTTAAATGATAGTTCAAGTGGCAAAAGCAGTTCTGAAAATGGTTCTGATGATGAATTATATCAACCTTCGTCCAAAAAAAGTTAGAAAAAGTTTTAGGTGGCAAGAGCGAAGAAGTTTCTGAACCAAAGAGCCTTTTTGACATGAATGTGGCAGGGGCTTTAGACAGGAATAAAGTTTCCGATCTTGAAGCTGTAAGGCTTATCATTCCTATTGCCGCCGCACTTGGGCATGATTCTGCGGTATTACCGCTTTCAAGAAGTTCTGTAAAAAGGAAACGAGAAGCAGCAAGGCAGAATTTTTCAACAGAGATGAAATCAAACTTAGACATCAAAGAACCAATTGTTGTTCATTGGGACAGCAAAATCTTGCCCGACATTTTCACAAATTTGACAGGTTCACAAGACGTAGATAGACTACCAGTGGAGAAGCAGGTGGAAATGAGAAACTACTGGAGGTGCCAAAATTGGCTAGTGGAACAGGTTCGAATACTGGAAATGCAGTACTTAAAACTCTTAAAACATAGGATCTCGATGATAAAGTCATTGGTATGGACTTGGACACAACATCCGTCAATACTGGTGTCAAGAATGGTGCATGTGGTAGTGCTTTCATTGAAAATAAGCTGAACAAAGAACTTCTATGGTTGCCGTGTCGCCATTACATAATGGAAATCATTTTGAACAAAGTATTCACATTATGTTTGGGGCCTTCAAGCTCTCCTGAAATTCCCATATTTAAAAGGTTGAAGGAATCATGGAATGCAGTTGATCGATCAGATTAAACACCATTAAATTTTTCCCCTGGAGAAGCTGAGTTAAAAAACAGTGCCATCGAGTCATCTAGTGCCACCTACATCATCTTAGTAAGAAATACCAGCCTTGAGATGACTACGTCGAACTTATTGAAATGACGCTGTTGGTGTTGGGTCAACCAACAGAAAAAATTCACTGGAGAGCACCTGGTCCTATACACCACGCTCGGTGGATGGTTAAGCTTATTTATGCATATAAATTGTACCTTTTCCAAGGTAAAGGAGTTTACCATCTCACAAACAAGCAGAAAGAAAACTTGGACAGATTTGTCCGTTTCGGAGCACTTTTGTACGTGAAAAACTGAGTTGAGGCTACAATCAGCGCCAATGCAGCTTTCGACGACCTAATTTTTTGGAAAGAGGCTAGGAAATGCAGCACAATTGATGGAGAGATAGCTAAAACCATAAAAAAAGCTTTACAGCTACATTTGTGGTACTTATCCGACGAACTTGTTAGATTATCACATTTTTCCAATAAAGTGAACCTTGAAAACAAAGTGAGCATCGTGAATAAGATGTCTGTCTGGATGATTGGAGGAAATGCCAATTTACTAAGTGATGAATGTTAATTGGCAGATTTTGCTAATAGTAAAACAATGTTGTTGTTTACTAAGCTAAACATTTAGCAAAGCTTTTTAAACAACCAACCAAGTGAATGGGAACAGAAGCCAGAGTTTAAAGAGGCAAAAAATACAGTAAATAAAATCAAAGTAGTCAATGACATCGCAGAAAGAAGTGTTAAACTATTTCAAGATTTTAACAAACTCATAACAAATGATGAGGAGGAAAAACAGCTGCTGCTGCAGATTGTAGAGGCTAACCGAAAGCAAGTTCCGACTGAACCAAAAAAGAAGGCCATTCTAGAAAGCCTACAGAAACCATCCACTTCCAAAGACAAAATTTAAAGACTTCATTTTTATTATGGTCTTCACTATACAATGTACTTATTTTTAACATAGTTTCTAATGTAAAATAACCAAATAAATTTAAGTTTTTGTATCCTTACATGTCTTGTCATTTTTTCAAAAATTGTGAAAAAATTCCCGTTTTCATTTTTTTAAACAGCATTGAGCAAACAGCCTTCCAAGTGACTTATGTCCTTGACATTTTGGCTCCTTCCTTCTTTTATCAAATAGAAAAGAATTGGGGGGGTCTCTTGGCTTTTACATTCAACTTTTTATATATATATATATATATATATATATATATATATATATATATATATATATATATGTATATATATATATATATATATATATATATATATATATATATATATATATATATATATATGTATATATATATATATATATATATATATATATATATATATATATATATATATATATATATATATATATATATATATATATATACATAGAGAGAGAGAGAGAGAGAGAGAGAGAGAGAGAGAGAAAGAGAGAAAGAGAGAGAGAGAGAGAGATCCTTTCTTGTCTAAGGTCATATGGCCCTTTCTTCCAGACTAAGCATAAACATAAACTGTGTCTAAGGTCAATTGGACCTTTCTTCCAGACTAAGTATAAACATAAACTGTAAGTATAAACATAAAAACAATTTGGGTATCACGTGCATTTTCACAATTTACTATACAAATAAGAAAAAGTTTAATGTTCAACTAATATAAAATAAAAGAAAAATCGTAAGAAATATATCATACAGCAAATAATTAAATAAAATAAATGCAATCGTTAAGCTCAGTGTATTTTAAAACAGCTCAATCAATTTCTGTTACCTGAAGGTTGTTGATGATGTTGGAAGAGAGCGACACGGGGCGTTGTGACATGATCACGGGGGGACATGACCTCACCCCGGACAAGTGTTCAGTCCGGCTCCTGGAGCATAGAAAAAAAATAGCAATACTTAATAATCATGATCATTATTATGTATTCATCGTTAATTAACTAACCAGAAATTAATTTAGGAATGATAGTCTAATTAAATTTACTTTCTATTCAGGGACTTTAGAACTGATATAAAAGTATCCAACATGTGCCTGTCATTCTATTAAGCCTCATGATAATCTAGTACAAAAACTGTTAAAGAAAAAATAAATAATAAAAAATGTAAAATTATTTATATATACATTTTATTTATATAAAATAAAAATTTGGTTGGTCTACGCTACATATATTTCTTTCATCATTCGTACTCACTAGAACATCAACAATTTTAATGTAGGGTGGAAAAAAATATTCTTCCAGGCAAAACTCTACGTAGACCACAAAAAAAAATCCACAATTATTAAACTGTGTCGGCTTAGAATAAAATTATTTTCAAGTATGCATATATAAATATACAAAGGGTGTATGAAATAAAAACCAGGAAACTTCAGGGGCCGATTTTGCACCTCGAGAGTAACAAAAAACCATGGCCCGATTTCCCACAGAAAAGCAAGATAATTCCAGATGTTCCATTCATTATTAATTCAATTGTGATTCTCTTCCTTCCTTTTTAATTTTTTTTTTATGTTAAACAATTTAATTCATTTTTCTATAGTTCTTAGTAATGAGTCTTTTTAATAAAAAATGCTAATATGTGCTTTGATAGGCTTTACTAATTTGTTCAATGGTGATTTCCTTCCATTTTATTTGTATTCATCCTATCTCGTTATTTACACGCGGTATATAAATATATGCAACAGGTCAATATGTTTTAGTCTTACAGAGGATAGTAATTCATTGTAATATAATATAAATATATATAATGGTAATATACCTCGAACTAGGTAGGTACAACTTGCTGGCAATGAGCTATTTAAAGCATATATTTTCTACTTAATCCCTAGCAAACCGATAGGAGATTCTTTCCTGTTATTTGTATAAAAATACACACCTTTAGTAATAAAGTTGAAAAAAAAAAAACCTTCGCTGTGCATAATTGCAATACAAAACTGTGAATATTTGAGAACGATTACTTTGTCTGATGTATTTTAAAGTATAAAGGACATACATCGCACTCTGTTCTCTACTTCCTATGAGTTCTTTTTTCTGAAAACCACTCAATTCCTCCAAGAACATGAGGATATTGGGAGCCGTCATAGGCACATCTCTGTTGAGGGGTTGTCAAGTATCCGCAGGAGTTAGTGGAGTGAGAGAGTATCTTTAGCTCTAAGAGTCCGCTTCACTTCCCCCAGCTTTCAGATCTTGTCGCTCATGACAGAATGGATATCGAAAAAAAAAGAAGAAGAATCTCCACTATAATACAAAATCACAATTTTTTTCTGTATCACCTCAAAAATGTTTAAACCAGTCAAAATTAAAACATCAGCGAGTATAGTATTCATAAATTGATGATGAAGATAAAGATATAGTACCGATATTTATTGTAGGTACCGATTAAATCAAAATAGTAGATCGATATATCGATAAAAATATATATTTTTTATATCGATATTTTAATAGAAATATATCGATATTTCTGTTCTATAGTTTTAACTCGATATAGGTAATATGGATATTAAAATTTGAGTATCGGAAACATTCATTATTAATTCTATTATGATTTTCTTCATTTTTTAATTTTTTTTTTTTTAAAGAATTTAATTAATTTTTCTCTAGTTCATAGTAATGAGTCTTTTTAATAATAAATGTTAATATATGCTATATTTTGATAGATTTTTATTAATTCGTTCAATAGTGGTTTTCTTCATTTTTATTTTTATTTATTTTATGTTTAAGCATTATAATTTATGTTTTCTGTAACTAGAAACTTCTAGTATGTAATATTTCTTTTTATTGACATATGTTAATAAATTAGTACATTTTTTTGTGATAAGCTATTTATGAATAATTCATTGTTTCTGTTAAAGCTATTACAAATCTAAGACTTGTTAATTTATATTACCCTATCCTTCAATTCAATATAAAACCATTTTCTGCTTTCAAAGACTAAAACCATCGAGGCCAGATATTTCGAAAATCGATGTTTTTCATTAATATAACTACTATTTCAAGACCAGAAACCGTGAAGAAGATGGCTGACTTGAACAAAGCCACTGTAGATAGTAACATGAATACACCAAACCACAAGTTTTTTATGTTCTTTGTTAGTCGAACCGACCGGGGTTTTTTTTTGTTGAAAAAATATCGGTTTTCGATACTCAAATTTTAAAATCATTACGATATATCCGATAAAAAGCTGTAGAACAAAAATATCGATATATTAAAAAATAATATCGACATATTAATATTTTTCAACATCCCTACTTCAATTAAGTTATGTGGCATCTAAGGAATCCAATTTGAAAGCAATAATTTTTTATTCAGTTATATAAAAAAACGAAAAACGAAAAAAATCAATTAATATAATTTATAATAGCAATATATATAATAACAATTTATTATATAGGGTGTTTTCTTTCTGGTACCAATCGGCTAATTAGTAACAGTTGAGATTCCTGATTTAGAAATCTAAATAATATTAATACATAATAATAACAGATATACCAATAAGATATAATCCAGTTATATTATCACTGATTTTTCACCGAACTTGTGCTATGAAATATCTATATCTTGAGCTGAGACATCCCGAATGGTATCGCTGACCAATAAGGACTCGTGTTACTGTTAGTGCCGCGCTGGGGTGCAGTGCCCGTGTGGGTTGTTACGCCTCTCAATCTCCAGTATCTCTCGAAACAGACCCTATTTTTAGCCCTCGTTAAGGGGTAGCCGGTCTTAGGGGGCGGTGTCCATATCCATAAAGTCTGGAGGACCCATAAATTCCGCCAACTCACCGGTAATATTACGAGGTGTCATCAAAGAAACATTGGTCAGTAGTCATTTTTACTGGTAGCTATAATGGAGTTATATTTAGGAAAGTAGAGATTTTTATTCAATTCCCTCAAACATAAAAAAAAAAAAAAACAATGCCGTCAATGAACCCAATTCTACTCATAAAATTTAATATACTTGAACTGAAATACTAATAAATCTATCTTCCATATCGTATTTAAACATAAATAAATTCTCATCAAAATCACATAAGCATATTGTAATATTAGTGGAGAGGATTTTAATCACTGGAAATTTTTTTTTTATTTATTCCACTTTGTTTCAGTAAAAAACATGAGAAACTGATAGCACCAACAAATATATAAACAAACATAATTAAATACAATAGCAATAAGATAGTAATAGCTCGGATTTTTTAAGGTTACGAAAGTTATTTAAACCCCCTAAAGCACAAAATAATTTGAAAAATAAAATTAATAAACTTTTACCTAATAAAGTAATGAACTTGCTTCCACGGGGATGAAGTTGTCATTATTATTATAACGATAGGGCCACCTATCTACCTACCCACGCACTTTTTATCGTATAGGTAAGAAACAGAATTTTTTAATTTAAAAAAAAAATCATATTTAAATTATAGTTATAATCATATTTAAATCTCTACAATATAGTGGCATATAGGATAGTATTATTAATAATTTTAGGTAATTATTTATTTTATTGTTAGTTTTGAATATATTTTGGTGAATACCCTTACTTTTTGATACTAAAATTATTCACAATGCTAAATAAAGTTAGTGGGAAATGTGCCAATTGTAAAAGCGACCACCCCAACTGTAGCAAATGTTATCCAGGCCCTAAGGGACATTCGGACAGAGCGCAACAGGAAAAGCAGCCTCTGCCAGTAGCTGTCGAACTTTTTTTTCCTTCCAGTCTAGGGACATTCTCTCCCTATATCGAACCGTTTTAAAAATTAGCATCAGGAGTACACCAGGATTTCTTCTATTTGGTCATTTTATTTTAAGTTACTCTTAATCAAAGCCTTCCCACAATGGGCAAGAACTGTGGTAAAACTTGTGGCCCGGCATGGAGCTGAGAGATTATCAGCTGTCATTTCTACACGACGAATAATAATAATTAATTACACTTTCATTCAACAAAATTTCAGCAAACGTTACTTACAAACTAGATGTTTAAATCAACAAGGCCCAATAACAAACACATGGAAGCTGATATAAGATAGATGAGAGATCCCCTTGATTAAAGCCATCGATTAATTAGTGGCAGGAGAATTTACCACATAGAGCAGTGTCTCTCACTCCTGACAAGTCGCATTAACTTATTTAGCTCTTTTGCTAATAGCGACGTTTGTTTACTAAAAAATAATCAAATAATAAAGTTAAAAAAAGAGACAACGAATTTATCTGTTAAATAACAATAAAACACACACACACACACACACACACACACACACATAATATATATATATATATATATATATATATATATATATATATATATATATATATATATATATATATATATATAGAGAGAGAGAGAGAGAGAGAGAGAGAGAGTGAGAGAGAGAGTTATAAGGGGGGTACACGCTGGATTAAACAAGTATACAACTCCAACTTCTATCTTCTCTAACACCAACTTAATTCGCATACAAATTTTCAACCCTCTAACTCAATTTGGATGAATTTTAAAGATGCGCAAACCTTAATAATCGCGGAAAAAATCCTGTTTTGTGTATTTTTGAAAAAAATGTTTTTTTTCGTTTCTAAAAATGCCGAGTTTGTTTTCATACCTAATTTATTTTGATAGTGGTAGGTCAGGTTTTCTGGCAGTTAACATAGTCAATGTTAAAAATTCTAGTAAAGGGATGTGTGAGAGCGTGAGGATTTTCATTTTTAAAACATGTTTTAAAATATGTAAAATTATTGTTAAAATGAAGCTAATCCCTAATAAAACAACTTAAGACCATACTTTATCGTAATCAATGAAAAAATACCAGATGCATAAAAAAAACTATATATATATATATATATATATATATATATATATATATATATATATATATATATATATATATATTTAGGAGTGTCCAAAAGGTCTGAATATCAGAGTTCCTTAGAGCTGCCTCAAGAGCCATGTTTCTTGAAAGATCCCCGAACATTCGCTCACAGCACGAGTTGACCCTCCTTGTCATGCGCGTGAGTCTTACCAATTTTGGAGGTATCTGCATATTTATCAGTTGACTTCATTCCTGCTTACGGAATCATATGCCTGCTAGAAGTCGACAAATATGTGATGTATGGTACTTTCATACTCTCTGGTCTTTTCCAGAAGCATACGGAGAGAGAAGATCTGGTCCACTGTTGATCTGCCTGATCTGAAGCCACTGCTATTTCACGTTTCGTACAAGGGTGGAGCCTCTCAAGACATTTAAAATTAATAAACAAAACAAAAATAAAAAACTTCTGGATGAACTTTTTATAGATACATCTTAATGTCAATAATTAAAATTAATTAATTATGTTATATACAACCTTCTGAACAAGAACTTTTTATTATTAGGAAAAGATCTGAACATTGATTCCAACTAAGTAATCCGGGTTTCAGATAGGGAGAGTTCAGAAGTATCTGTGTATGGAAATGAAATATAAAATGTTACGCACAAGACATAAAACTTTCCTTTTTCTCAAAATAATAATAAATAAAACTAGAATAACTATATATTTAATTACATTGTTTATATTTACATACGCTGCATAAATACTGCCTATTTTACTCACGTTTATAAGAGAAATAATAGTTCCAACTGTTCAAACATAAAAACATCTCCACCATAACTGACAACTGGGAGCTGAATGTCGATTGACAAATCTTATCTTTGTGTTTTTCCAAGAGAGAACTCTTTTTCAATGAATTATGTCCTGGTGGACAATGGCAGTTCTGTATTTGTAGATCTCAAGTCGTTTTCAACGAAAGTGAGGTTCCGCGGAGACATAGGATGACCTAACAGGGAATTCCAAAGACTGGCCTACATTCCGGTCTAAGAAGACTAAGAAAAAACATCAATTATATACCCTTTACAGCAACTCTACTTAGAACTTCGTTAATTCCACGAAATTCTTGGCGAGGAGGTGTACAGTTACATGGAACTGAAAGATACGAAACGAACCTGACAGGGGGGCCGTACACTGGGTAATCGTGTTAGAGACGGTAGGTAAGCCATTAATCGTAGAAGTAATAAATACCTGTCACATGCGGTATATAATAATTCTCACTGCCATCAGAACATCTTTCAAAAGGAATGAGAGAATAAATCAACAGCGGTGTTCTATTGGATAAATTATGATTTCTAAAATCTATTTGAAATAAAAACGAAAGAGAAAAAAAATCTTTTCTTTGTCAACTAATTTACCACTTACAATAGAGCTAAAATAAATCTATTTTTACAATACAGCTTCGATATATAATAGCAAACCATAAAATATCGTTTTATTCTAATTTGCATTATCACTGTATTACAAATAAAACGTTCTCCAATTTTTAGGAGAAATTCACGTAAGATAATAATGAATGTAGTACAGAATAATTCCAGCTATATTTTAATAAAATGTATTTTATTTTAATAGAATACATACGGAACCAAAAATATAATATTTATTATTAAATTTATAGGTGAATAAACAGTTTTGTTCTATAACTTTTGTTTGACGTGAGCTGGTTAATCAATTTTTTATAGTAATTCTAATCATATGGTATATATATAGACTGATGTCACAATTTATATCTCAATCAATATTATAATTTTGAAAATGTTTAGAATAATTTCTAGAATAACCTCTTAAAATATAATTAAAACTCATTTTGATTCAATAAATTATCACTGTCAATTAAGGGAGGTGTAGGCAATCAACTTAAGGAAGAACCTTGTGAGCGGAGCATAGGCCGGTAGATTACGCTAAATGAGGGAAAAGACTTCTCTCTGAATATAACTACAGACTACCTTGTCAAATATACCATATTGATTATTAGTAATTTATTATTTTATTTGTTTGACCTACATTCTTCCAATCGCACACACTAATTCGTAAGTTCATAGTTATTTCAATAACAGAAGATTATTGTTACTAAAACCTACCAGGTTATTGCTACCAAATCCTATTGTGGAATGATACCTTTATATTTTGAGCGAGCGGAGTCAACCGTTCTTATGTATTTTAAATATGAACAAAACAAACTTTTGTAATAACTTAGTTAATAATAGCGTCAAGTTATAATAACTTAAGCAATATATGAAGACGATGTAGGTATTCTTTTTGCAACTATTGAAGAATATTTACATTATTATTACTTTATACTGATCATGATAACAGATTAGTTCTTCTAAAACATAGCAGGAAAGTATAACAAAGTAGAAGCCTTTTCATTAAGCCTTGTGGAATTTTAACCCGTTACCAACTTGAATATCACAATGGGGCTCTTACGCTTATGAGCTAAGGTTTAAAATTGACGAGTTTTAACTTGTGTTAGTATTTGCCGAATCTGCCACATCAAAGTTAAAATATCTAATTTGGATAACTGGGAAAAAAGAAAAAATAATCAGAAAATCCAAAATATATTATTTCGTCTTTACTGAAAGGCTCTTAGATTTTAAGGAGCCACTTTGACCTGATTTGGGTAACAACCCGTAGTCAATACAAAGCCATAGAACAGTAGAGGCATAAAACAAGGAAACAGTAACGACTGAGGAAGGATCCTGGAAATTGGTAATAAAAACAGCTACCGAACGGGCAGGGAGAGAGGGAATAGCCAGGAGTCGGTACTGTGGTTCTGTTGCGATCGTAAAGGATGATATCTTTCATCCTCACATACTTTATATATATATATATATATATATATATATATATATATATATATATATATATATATAGATATTACACACTCATATGTATATATTATTTAGTTGGCGTAAGAATAATGATGATTAAATATGTATAATAATACCAAACTGTATTTTAAATTGCTTAGTTTTGAATTTCTGTGTGTTTTAGAACTGTAGATGAATGAAACATTTGAAACTAGTTTTCAATAAAAACAAAATTATAGAAGTGGCAAATAATTCATCAATCCCTAAATATACTATTTAATTTAAATTAATATAATAAAATACTTCACATGTACAGGCTAGCCTTTTCGTAAATTCTGCTATATTTAAGTTGTGAAGTTAAATCAAAGATAAAAAGTTGTGCAAAATTGAAATTACGTATTTAAGGTAGATAGGTTGGAGCAAATTTTGCACTAAAAATGACGTATGGGAAATGCTACTTTATACCATCGATTTTGCACTTCCAATTTTCTCGAAAGCGACATTAACGATTTTGATGAAACTTGCCTAAAGTCTTCTACTTAAAGCTCTTTAACTTTTGATAAATTTGGTACAGAACCGAGAAAATGCAGAGAAAAACGTTATGACGCCAAACAAAGATATAACGTATTCTATAAAGACTAAAAAACTAGATCCCATATTTCTATATTTCCTATTTCTTAGTGTGTCCGAAAGTAGACAGATGGGTCGGTCCTCCTTCCACACCGCCCCATCCTGTTATCATTAATGGACTCTGTAATAATTAATTTAATAATATAAAAGTAGAAATTATTAACTTAATAACTTTTACTTTTATATTATTCATTGGAAACAAAATGTTTTAATATAAACTAAATAGAATTGCTATGGAACCTTTTAAAATTAATTTTCAGTTTGACAAACCAAAAATATATAAGTCTATAGTATTGTCGTACTATAGTTGTTTAAATATTATTTTATTGTACCTAGTTTTGTGAGAGAAGATGTGCATTCTGCTGAAAATATTAGTAGTGTTTATGTGAACTCTTTAAAATAATTTTGAAAAATGGATTATTATTGTAGGGTGGTGAGGGAAAGTTGTGTGATCTGCCCACCGCACCAGATGTTTACTTTCCTAACCATATAGGCAAGGGATGTATTGTAATCAGGTTAAATTTTCAATTTGCTGTTTTGATCATATCTGTGCGTTTCAGAACTTCCTGAGTCCAAAAAACGGATGTTTGGCCATTGATCTGTGAGTTCACGTGTCAGTGCCACGATTATCTCTTAAACGTTTTTGTTTATTATTATTCTTTTTTGGTATTTGATCCTCGAAGCCTGTGTGCCAAATCGGCCACCCTGAGCACTACTGCATCTACGCAATAGCCGAAAAACATGTTTTTCTAAAGACTTTAGCTCTCTAAGGCACTACGAATTATCCTATGCAGCACATCCCCGAGAAAAAGAAGAAACAATTATTAAAGATTTATTCGCGCATAACTCGAAACGTATACATTTGAGTCAATTATATGCGTAATAATTTGAAAGGCAATTAAATCTCCTACAAAACGAAAAAATGATCATCGAAGTTGGACCATTATTAGCAAAGTTACAGCGTATTAAACTTTTTACACATGCTCTTTATAGTATTCTGCAAATGTTTCCATGGAAATCCGTTCATTTTTCATTTAGTTTTTTTGATAATTCGCAAACTATATATCTCCCGGAAAATTTCAGATGCTTATTTGAAAAAAAAATTTAATTATTTTCAAATTCAAACATAAATAAAAATTGGGATTTTACCCAATGTGGTAAGAAAAGTCGTGTGAGCGGAATTTTCCTAAAGCATACCCAGAATTTTTTTTGAGGGGGGATTTAAATTTTTTCGTGGGGGGGTGGGATTTTCTAAGAAGGTATGTAATCTTTTTAATGTCTATAATTGCCAAATTAGAAGTAAGTTTTAAGGATAAGCATGCAAATTGGATAAAAAATTGTTAAAAATTTCCAGAAATATTACTTATAATGCAAACTTTATTTTTGTTCGAACATTTTGGAGAGAGTTATATCCCTGAATCCACCTCCTTGCGTACGCCACTGAGTGGACAAACCAGATTATTCTATTACAGCAAAATATAACATTAATGTGTTTTGATAAGCCTCCTGAAGATCATCACAATCAAAAATACACAAAAAGTTGATAATTTTTTAATAAATTGCGTTATAAAAGTTTCTTTTCTGCTGTTAAGTTATCGTTTTGCAGATAAGTGGGATCACTTGGTGGCCATCAATATATTACTACTACGTTGATTATTTCTGCTAACTAATGTAGGAGTGATAGTGTCATAAGTAGTTGCCATATTACATATTTCTAATCAACATTTGAGCATAATCAAGGTTTGATATTTTA